>PVJN01025454.1:0-23392 GCA_004026805.1 Lasiurus borealis | reverse complement strand
CTGGTCACTAAAGAGGGTAAATACCATATACAGTATATTAGATAGTAATAACTGCTAAACAGAAAAATAAAGCATGGAAGTGTGTATATGTGTGGTGTGTGTGTGTGGGCAGGGTGTGTGTGTGTGTGTGTCCTAGATTAAACAGGAGAAGATTTTCTGGATAAATCAAGAGTTAAAGTTATACCTTTTATTTTCTTATTTATTTTTCTGAGCTCTTACAGTTGATTTAGCTAGAATTTAGTTAAAATGGTGATGTAAATTCCCTATACGCATACCAAAACTAGGTGACGAGATTACAGGTCATTTTATAATCTCTACAGTAAGTATATATTATTAAATAAAGAAAATAAACACTAAAAAGTAGTTTCCTTGACTTAGAACAGTCCATGAGAGTTGGACACCACCACCAACCTTATTTCTATGGGGAAAGTTCAAAATAATATTATGATAAGTACAAAATGGAGTCAGGAAATTTGGAGACAATTTTGATTCCAAATTTAGTTTGCCCAGAGAACTTGGGAGATTCATTTTATTCTCTGGGTTTCTCTCTCTCTCTCTGGGGTTGCTTCTCTGGTTGAACCCTGATTGTTATACCCACCCTCAAGATGACATGAGATATAATAACAGGGGTGGAGTTTTATATCTTGGCATTTCCAGTGCACATAGTAAATGCTCAATAAATGTTTGTGAATTCTACTTTAATTCCTTGTGACTTATCAGCCTTCTGTAGGGATATGTAAAAATGCAGAAAACCTACAGTATGTCAATAGGCTGAGATGCCAGGCCTATACAGTGTGAATCATTTAATCTGTGGTTTTCTTAGAGGAGAATGAAATTCAAATAACAGGGTAAGACCAGGGGTCTGGGGAAATGTTTCAGATACTACCCACTGTCAGTACCATGTCTTTCCTCTGTGCCAGGCACTCTGCTAAGTATTTTACATGATCACCTCATTTAATCCTTACAACAACCTTATAACCGATGGTGGTATTATCTCCATGAACTGATGCGGAAGTTGAGGTTCAGAGAGATGTTAAACAACTTGTCGCCGAAACCGGTTTGGCTCAGTGGATAGAGCATCGGCCTGGGGACTGAAGGGTCCCGGGTTCGATTTCGATCATGGGCATGTACATTGGTTGCGGGCACATCCCCAGTGGGGGGCGTGCAGGAGGCGGCTGATCGATGTCTCTCTCTCTCAATGATGTTTCTGGCTTTCTATCCCTTTCCCTTCTTCTCTGTGAAAAATCAATAAAAATATATTTAAAAAACCCCACAACAAACAAACAAACAAACGAACAAACAAACTTGTCAATGTCACACAGATCTTAGGAGATGAAGTTAAATGCAAATCCAAGTGAGTCTGACTCCAGAATCTGCATTCCCAGCTAGTCAGCTATAGCGAGCTCCGAGGGAGCACAACTAGCCCAAGAGAAGTCTGCACAGCCGTGTTCTTGCCTTTTTCCCTGACTAATCGAGGCTCAAATGGGCAGATACATAGGCACTATCCTGCCAAACCAGTCTCAGAAAGCGCTAGGTCTGGCCTCAGATAGAGCGCGTCAGCAGTCACAAAAGCAAAGCACCAGGCCTGGGAAAAGCCACCAAAGCTGCATTGACTATGGGAAGGAGGGGCTGCCCTGGCACACACAGGCCACTATGCTGGATGTGTCATTGGAAAAAATGCTGTACTTTTATGCTGAACGCCAGTCTGAGATTGACATGCACATTTATGGATAAAAGCACAGCAGCCACAAGGGAGAGAGATTTGTACTAGGCCCTACAGCTTCCCTCAAAGCCTGCTTGGCAGATTCTCACTGGATTAAAAAGGCAGCTGTCCATGGTACCAAGGAGTGACAGCTGAAAGCTACCGGTTAAGGTTACCTGGTCCCTTGATCAGGGAACCAACCCACAAAGGGCCAGCTGAGTTGAAAATAGAGCTGATGCACAGGGCTGATAACACCAAGGTCAAAGATGAAATATTCCAGTTGGCTTCTCCCAGAGAACTTCTCTTTCTCATGGCCAAAGGCTGGACTTGTGCAGAGCACTCCCGTCTTGCTGGCACCATGTTCTACCTCCTCTGTGGCCTCACAGCGGCCTTCTTAAGAGTTCATCCAACATGCTGTGCTCCCTGCTGCCACAGGACCTTTGTGCATGCTGAACCAATCTCTCCACACCTCTTTTCCAGGTTACCTCACACTCTTCCTCTTTCAGATCTCAATTCAGTAATCAGTTCCTCAGCAAAGCCTTCTTTTATTCCCTAGTCTATATTAGGTTTTTAAAAATGCATTCATGGAACCATATTCCCTTTCTTCATAGGACTTATTTCAGTTTGTAGTTATAGATCCAATACTCTGATTATTGGTTGCATGTCATTCTGAAAGCAGACAGTTTGTTTCTTTTCACGTGCATATCCCCATAACTTAGTGCAGTGTCTGGCACAAATTAGGTGCTCAGGATACAATTGTTTGGGCAGCCTTTACTTGTAGTCAACATGCATATATTTAATAGGTCCCATATTGGACTAGGGAAGAGCCCAGTTCAACTCATTCTTAGTCCTGAAAAGAGAGTTCAAAGGACCCTAAGTATAATGTAGTTTTCATAAAGAAGCAATATATTTTTATAACAATTTTTCAGTATTTTCCTAGAAAGTCACTTATGTAGAAATGAGTTATTCTTGTCCTGATGTAGTTAACCCAGTAAGGCCAACGTTTGACCACTTTAAACCAGAACCTGTTTTGCAGGAACAGACTAGCTATGATGGAAAGGAGAGAATTTAAGACCAGGTATCATAAGGCTAAGGATGCCTCACTTTGATATGGTGCTAAACACAGCACCCTGAACCTCAGAGATCCTGTAAGTACCTGGTAAGTAGGGTAGAATGAGCAACACCCTGCAAAGAGCACCCCACTGTGGACCCAGAGGGGAAGTCTAGAACTGAGAACTTGACCCAGATAATGAATTCAGCAGAAGTCACCATTCCAACATTCAAATTTCTTTTCTTTTTTGTCCTTTCAATAATAATTAGGATTGTGCTGGTCCCTGTTTATGGGTCATTTCTGAGCAAGGTACTGACCTAGGTATACCTGTGTGTGTGTGTTCATATAAACACAATCAATCAATCAATATAAAAAACAACAGATTCTCACAATCCTGTTTGATAGACCTCCTCTCTGCACGCCATGAAGTAGAGAGTTGGATAAGTTAAGCACAGCCAGCAAGTAGTAGAGCTGGGTGAGAACTTTAGGTGGTTGGACTTGAAGCCTGTGTTCCAACCATAATTCCAATGTCACACCAAATGGTAGTCACGGGAAGTTAAGACTTGAAAAAAAAAGCCATATAACAAGATCACTTGTCTTTCTTTTCACTTAATGACTTTCTTTACATAAACATCCTTTATTAATTTAAAGGAATTTTTCAGCCCCTAGGAAATCATAGGCTTGATAGTTGTATTTTATACTATTATCATAAGTTTGTAATTATGAAAACAAAAACAGTCCACCTAGTGCTTAGATGACGGTGCCCACCACCTCAGTGGTACTCATGCCATGTTCTACTCATGCTGTGGGAACCCCGCATCACTCCGTCCTGAACCATCAGGCCCTGGAGAAATGGTGCTAAACGACACAGAATTTAATAAGACCCACCTGGTGGTTGATGTTTTCCTACCCCAGAGGTGGCTTCACTTCAGTGACGATGAGCAAAAGGGCCCTGGTTTGTACATTCTGCTCGGTGCTGAGGGTGGTCTGGCTGAAAACAACTACATAGATATCAGTGATCATCGTTCTCATGATGACAATGATGATTTTACATATGGCTGCTTTAAGGGTGAATGGCACAGTCTCATTTGTATGCCAGCATCTGGCGGGCTGTCTGACATCTGCAGAATATAACCTAAATTGTGCTATGAATATTTCCTCTTTGCATTCTCCCCAAGGCGTCTGTCTCCCAAAATGCCTCAAGAAACTTCCTTCCCCTTGAAGGCCTAGAGGCAAACTTCAGAAAATATGTCATTTAGACTGGGGACAGCAGCAGCTCCGAGTGACAACAGCTGAGCCTGAGCAGATTTCTGGCTCTTGGAATAGATGTAAAGGGGGAAAGGGAACCACCACCCACACTCTTTCTATTAGCAGCTGCACTTCCAGGCAAAATCTGGAGGCAGGTTCAAACTGGCTTAGACAATATGTGGAGGTGGCTCTGTGAGCAGCAAAAGCTGCCAGTCATGGTTCTGATGGTCAGTTCTCAGTGTCTCCAAAATCATCTCTACCTGCTTAAAACTGCCTTCCCTGAAAAGCCTTGTGGAGCTACTGAACCCTCTTCTGTGGTGCAGACTAGATAGCTGTGTGCCCAAATGAGGTCTTTTTTTTTTAAACACTCATGTAGCTGAACTACATTTCCCAGCCTGCCTTGCAGTTAGAGGTAGCCATATGAGTCACTTCTAGCCAATGGAATGCACACTATTTTAGCTTGGCTCATAGGAGTCTCCCTAGTGTGGTCCACCACAATTTTCTCCCCTTGCTGTCCTGATGCAGATAAACATGATGACAAGAGGGAAGAAACCCAAATCTCTGAATTGGAGGAGTCAGTCTGGTGATGGGGATAATCAATATTGAACTTTACAAAAGAAATAATCTTTTATATGTTTGAGCCATTATGAGGTTCTACTTTTATATCAGACTATTCAAAGCTTTATTCTAGTATCTTCTTAAAATAAAATGTCCAGGCTAGATTTAATAATGAACTATTTACCAAGTATCTGCACTTGGAATACCTATTAATACTTCAAACTTGACATGTTCACCCCAAATGGAATTTCCCATATATCAGAATGTTTTAGGTACTGGGATACAGAAATGGATATATAAAGTCCCTTTCCCCATAGAATTTACATTCAAATGTGGAGAAATCCCAAATATACAAATGAAGAAACAATTTCAAATAGTGGTAAGTGCTATTGTGATAGCAGGGATAGAGGGGAATTGGGGGCTACTTGGGAATTAATGGAAATGCTTCTGAGGAGGTGGCATGAGATTGGAATCTGAATGATGATTCATGTGAACTCTGGGGGAAGAATATTCTAGAAAGAGGGAACAAGGTGTATCCAGGAACAACAACAAAAAAAAGGTTAGTTGGCTAAAGCAGAGTGAATTAGCCAAGAGTGAATAACAGGATACCACAGAGTGGGGCAGGGTTCAGACTATGTGGCATCTTACTGTCCAAGGTAAAGAACTTGGATATTATTCTATGTCAATGGGAATCCATTAGAGAGTGTTAAGCAGGGGAGAAATGATATCTAGATTACATGTTGAAAGGCCTCCCCTGTTCTGGGAACAAGCATTTGTAAGACAGCAAGAAAGAATGAGACCATATAGCTAAGTGCACTCACACAGTGGTCTTTACTAGTGTGGCTGATAGGAGTGCAGATGGGGAGAAACGAGCTGATTTAAGATAAATTTTATGGGAAGAAAAGGTAGGGCTCACAGGTAGATTGGGTGGGAGATAGGAAGGCTAGTGAGTCAAAAAAAGAATACTGACTCCTACATCAGTTGCTCAGTTGTTTGGGTGGAGAAACCATTAACTGAGATTGGGATTTCCAGTGGAGAGTCAGGTTTGTGGTGGGATGGCTCATATGACACATATTGAATAAATGTCTGATTTGTATTATTAAACAGAGGGTCAAGATAGTACAGTAAAAATACTGGCTCAGACACTCACTCAGCAACTTCTTTGACTTCTCTAAATTTTAACTAAACATGAGCTAATAACACTGACATTATGGGGTAGTCATATCAAATATACCCTTGGTGGATAGAGATGGAAAAGAGGAGTGATGGGGACTTGAAGATTGCAAATAAAGTTTGTTTTTTATTTGGATGCTGGTTACACAGGTGTGTTCTGTCTGTGAAAATCTATCAAGCTTTAATATTATATGTACATATCTACAAATGAGATTCTATGCAAAAAGTTCCCAGTGCAGTGCTTAGAACTCAATAAATGGCAGCCATTATTATTTTCATTATTATGTTACAACTAGAAGCCTGGTGCATGAAATTTGTGCACGGGGCAGGGGGGTGTTACCCTCAGCCCAGCCTGCACCCTTTCCAATCAGGCACATCCCTCTTGCAATCTGGGATAGCTGGCTCCTAATGGTTCACCTGCCTGCCTGATCTCCCCTAACAGCCTCTGCCTGCCTGCCTGATTGCCCTTAACCTCTCTACTTGCCTGCCTGATCACCCCTAACTGCTCTACCCTAAAGACCTGATCTCGCCCCCAAGTGCCTCTTGCCTGACTGATCACCCCTAACTGCCATCCCTTGCTGGCCTGATCTTGCCCCCAATGGCTCCCCCGGCCAGCCTGGTTGCCCCCAACTGCCCTCCCCTGCTGGCCTGATCTCGCCCCTAACTACTCTCCACTGCTGGCCTGATTGCCTCTAACTGCCTCTGCCTGACTGATGGCCCCTGATTGCCTTCCCCTGCCAGTCTGATCTCATCCCTCAACTTCTCTTCCCTGCCAGCCTGATTACCCCTAATGGCCTCTGCCTTGACCCCACCACCATGGCTTTGTCTAGAAGGAAGTCATATGCCTGGAAGATAGCCAGTTGACCTGGTCTAATTAATATATTACCCGTTTAGTAGTAGAGATAGATTATATAGATAGTATTACTTAAATGGGGTGAGAAGCCTTTTTCATCAGGAGGAGATGCTCTTGGCAGACAAAAATACATAATCCCTTTATTTAGACTGATAGCCAGCCATATGCACTATGCTGCCAAACCAGTCATTAAAAAATTGAACCGCTTTCTTATACCTTACACCAAACAGCTGTTGCCCTTAAAACCCCTTCTCAGCTTCCACCTTAGGTTCTGCCTTTGCAGTTCACCCAGATTAGGTTCTGATTGGTCAGTTTCTATGCCAGTCAGCATCAAAAGCTCCACTTCCTAGGCAGACATTGGCTCCTCGCACTTCACCCAAATTTGGTTCTGATTGGTCAGTTTCTATGCCAGTCAGTGTCAAAGGCTCTGCCACCTAGGCAGCCATTGGCTCCTTCTACTTCACCCAGATTTGGTTCTCATTGGTCAGTTTCTATACCAGTGACAAAAGCTCTACCTCCTAGGCAGCCATTGGCTCCTTCCACTTCACCCAGATTTGGTTCTGGTTGGTCAATTTCTATGCCAGTCAAAAGCTCTGCCTGGCAACCTAGCACTGACTTTTGGTTGGTCGAGCCTTTGGTTGTTATGGATGTTACAGAACCTGGGTTTTTATATATTAGGATAAAAACCATGATGCATACCTGTGGTCCATGCTGTCCAGACGGGCCATTGAAGAATACTTCAATAAGAGAAAGAACCCTTAACTGAAGTCTAGGGTCTTATATTATAGTTGATAAAGTCACCTCTAGTTTTAATTCAAGATCCCCAAATGCATCTGTATGAAGAAATTGACTCAGAGTTCCAATCCAGAGCTTGTCCTGGCCCACAACTTGTAACTCAACACTTCCCCAACATTGTTAGGATGAAAAAGCGTCATAGATGCCAATGTAATTTAAAAGATGACAGTTTTCCTCAAGTGCTAGGTGTTTAGTTATGACAACTCCTTTTGTTCCACTTTTGCCCAAGCCTGCTCTTACCTGAATACTTCTATCCAAACCAAATGGTTATTGGCCCCAAGCAAAGGATACTAAAACTTTGATTGGTTATTTCAAAGTTCCATAGGTTAATCCTCAGGTCATCCGCTGACATGTAGGTTTCATAGTCACTGTTGACTGATATGGAGTTGATGTGATATGTGTGTGCATTGGCAAATACTCTTCGCGGGGTGGCCTCCACCATCAGGTCCATGGGTCTGAGGACAGGCACCTGGGATACAAGAGAAACACATCCTTTTAGGACCCACGCTCTGCACTGGGAAAAGAGCAAGCATATTTATGTCCTTTATGTTCACACATAAAACCATAAGCACACCAGGAAGAGCTCCAAGAGAAGGAGACATAAATCACGTTGTTCTTGTTCCCTTTTAGTTTTACTCTTTTCTAAAAAGAAAATCACCATCACTTAGGACAGGAGGTTAAGTAATTTATGTGAAGTCACACAGCTAGTGCTTATGCCTGGCACTTCTTGACTCTGGAGTCTACGACCTTAGTCGCTCCATATTCTAGGCCCTGGAAGATGCACTTGGGACATGGGAGACTAAATAGACATGTCGTGCCGGTGATTTGTGCTGTGATGGAGGTCAGTAGGCACTGCCCAGGCAATGTTGGTCAGACAGGTCCTGTGTCCACCTGGGGAGGTCAAGGGAGATATCAAAAAGGAGAGATTACGAAACAAGGTGGAGCCTGAAGGGTTTGTGGGAATCTACCAGGCAGAAGTGGGGGATGGGGAGGAGAGAGAGCTGTGCTCTAGCCAGAGGGTTCACCATGTGCAAAAATCTCTGAGGGGAGAGTGCAAAGCACATATGGGTAAATGTGGGACTCCTTGTGTTCTGGGCCTGGGAATTAGTGATTCATTATTCGCTCGGTGAATATTCACTAAATCACTCCTTTGTATCAGACATGAAGGAAACTCGAGTTGGGTAAAGGGATAGAGAACAGATAGTGTGCCACCTGAAGGGATGGCATTTGAGTATAGGCCTGAATGAAGTGAGGGAGGGAGCCATGTTGCTCTCTAGGGAAGAGCATTCCAGGCAGAGGAAACAGCACGTGCAAAGGCCCTGAGGTAGGAGCTTGCTTTGAGTGTAGGAAAAACAGTGAGGTGCCTTTGTGGCCAGAGAGAAGTGAGGAAGGAAGGATCCTGGTAGGAGAAGATGTGGGATCACAGTCAGGGCTGGATCACAGCTGTTACTGGTAATATACGGAAGGCTCACAGAGTCGCTGGTAGCTGTCCATCACTGACTCCCTTCCTATTAAGGCATTCCCTCCTTCTTGTGCTCTCTCTCTTACCTCTCCACTCCTTCTTGTCTCTCCCCACCCCTTTCCTTCTTTCATCTTCAGCTTCTTCCTCGTTATCTTTGCTACCTCACCTCCTAGGAAATCCAAGATCATCTTTCACTTCCCAGAACCTATTTACTAACAAAATGAATGTTGCTGTCACATGGCTTATTTCGTGACCACGCTGGCGATTCTTCACAATCTTCCACAGCAGCTACATGGGTGTCGGCCTTGGGTCAGAGAAACCCCCCTTCAGAGACACAGTGAAAGCGGAGCTGCATCCCGGAGGTCCCTGAGGTCCCCATTTTGCTGATGTCTGTGAAAACGCACAGCAGGGAGAGGCTAGAGGTGAGGACTCAAGCGCCTTCCTGCACTGACTCTTCAAGTCCACAGACTCAAGGCAAGACTCTGAGAGAGGGAAAATGGTCAGAGAGGAGTGAAGAGCAGGAAGCACATGGAGAAGGAAAAGAGAGAGCTGGCCATCTGTGGAAGCACACCATGGATTTTTTAGCTGTTCGGTAACCTTGGGCAAACTCTTGAAAACCGGGTGGTTAAGTACAATCAACATCATCAACATTGTGGGGTCTTTTTAAAAAATACTCTCAATTTAAACCCATGCTTGCTCCACCTCTCCTTGTTAGAATTTTTTTAAATATGTATTTTATAGAGTTTTTACAGAGAGGAAGAGAGAGAGATAGAAAGTCAGAAACATCAATGAGAGAGAGAGACATCGATCAGCAGCCTCCTGCACGCCCCACAGTGGAGATGTGCCTGCAAGCAAGGAACATGCCCCTGGCCGGAATTGAACCTGGGACCTTTCAGTCCGCAGGCCGACACTCTATCCACAGAGCCAAACTGGTCTTGGCTCCTTGTTAGAATTTAACAGATGTTCCCCACCACCTTCCCTAAATAATTGAGATTAATTTATACTGCGACTAATAGGACCTACTAAGGTCGTGAGGTTAGGTGGGTTCCATGTCATCAATTAGGAAATACAGGAATGTATGACCTCACAGTGACCCCCAGATAAAACCTTCAGTCAACATTTACTGAGCATTTACTACATGTGGGGCAGTCACCATACACAGTATCCTGAAGAAACTTAGAAAACACACAGCCCCACGCCTCTTGTTCTAGTTCATAACCGGCCCTGTCGGGAAGCTGCAACGTGGCTGTTTGATGTAGAAAAGCAACATGAGAGCTGTCCACCTCCTCCTGGGTGCAAGGAAACCCCGAGGCGGTGCTCTGGGTCCACAGGCTTGAGGCTTACACATTCCCATCTACAGCCCTACGTGGAGAACAGCTTATACCATCCCCTCGACGGCCCTAAAAGGACAACAGCTTATACCATCCCCTCGACGGCCCTAAATGGAGAACAGTTTATACCATCCCATCGACGGCCCTAAATGGATAACAACTTATACATTCCCTTCGACGGCCTTAAATGGAGAACAGGTAGAGAGGCGAGAAAGTCCCCGAGTCCAGCCTCACTTCAGGTTTGCCATCTTGCCCTTCCCGGGGCTTCCTTCAGCGAACATCCTTCAAGGCTCTCCAATGACAATGACTGTGGTTTGGGATCAAGCCAATAGCTACATAGCACCAGACTTCATTGTCAAGGAAGAGGGAGTGAGTCACCTTGAAAATACAGGCAGGACTGGGTCCGGCTTGCCAATATCCCTGTTCCAAAGCAACACGGTATACTAGTGGTATAGCGGTACAGTGCGGCCCTTTCAAACAGGCATCTGGGATGACGTCCTAGGAACTATCTGAAAGAGCTTGAAAGGAAACTTTCCACATTTCTAACTTCCATGCATGTTTCTACCTAAAACCAAGTCATCTAAGGCAGTGGTCCTCAACCTGTGGGTTGAAACCCCTTTGGGGGTCGAACGACCCTTTCACAGGGGTCGCCTAAGATCATCAGAAAATGCAGATATTTACATCATGATGCATAACAGTAGCAAAATTGCATGGTTGGGGGTCACCACCACATGAGGAACTGTATGCAAGGGTCGTGGCCTTAGGAAGGTTGAGAACCGCTGATCTAAGGAGATATCCACAGCCTAGGTTCTCCGCCCCTTTGCAAAGGAAAGACAGAAGACCCATCCTCACCCATCCTGGACTTCACTATGCGCCCTGTCCAAGATATAAATACTTCTGGGAGGGACAGTTGGCCGGTACCGTCAATCAAGGCCCCACAAATGCCCCTACCCCTGGCTCATTGTAATACGAAATTCTAATAAAGTTTTCCTTTTCATGTTTATTCATTACTCGTCAGAATTCTATGTCAATATTATTTCAATGAATTGTGCTCTATTAATTTAAAGACATTATATCCACAAGAAAATTTTAAGCTCTTATAGTCATATATACATGGGAGGAAATTCTATTTGTTGTAAAAATTATCAAAAAAGCTTTTAACATTTCTTTGAGGGGAAGTACAGTGGAAATGCATGTTTAAAGAAGAAAAAGGAGGAATATAAAGTTCTTTTAAATAATTTGTTCACATACTTTTTTTTATGGATATTGGTGGGTATCCAGTTAGGATAGTATTTAAATTTCTTTGCATGCATTAAAAGGTTTATTCCTAACAGCCTATGTTCAATATACTCCCGAAACCACATTCTCCGTAACTACTTAGCATTACAATGGAAATGCTTATCTGTCTATATAAAAGTGCTCAGGAAAGTACACGGCTTTTCAAACTTCTTCTAGGGGGTACACAGGTACAACATGTGGAGTTGTTATGGTGTAAGAGTATTTTTGAATCCTCGCTGGAGCATTTACTGGCCATATGGCCTTGGGGTGTCACTTTCCCTTTCTCCATGTCAGTGTTCCCTTCCGCTATGTTACAGAGAGCAATTCTCTCGGTAGCTTTGCTGAGAAAATTGAGCCCAGGGCTCAATACCATCTAACAAAGAAACACTTATGGAGAACTCACTCTGTGCCAGAATGATGCTAGCACTTTACCATGTTATTGAATCTTTGCAATGATCTTACGAGGGAGGTCCAGATACTGTTCCTACTTTACAGCTGTGAATCCTAAAACAAAGAGGGTCATGAAACTTGCTCAAGGTCATACGGCTCCCTAAGCCGTGGAGCTGCCCCTGAACTTGGCAATCTGGCTCCAGCTCCTATGATAACTGTTATTAGAATTTTTATCATTAACTTCCAATTATGGAGAAACGATCCCTTGAGAGATTGCCTGGGGAAGATTTTTTTCTGACTTTTTCTATTGGCTACGGGGTGTAGGCATCCCTTCCATCCAACCAGGGAATTCTGTCATGATTACAGAACTTAGCAGGAAGTTCTATAACAGCATCTCTAGCATCGCATCCCCCAGGAAAAGTGCTCGTAGAATGATTGGTCACTGGGTAGCAATTAGCTACATTGAGAAAAAAAAACACACCACACAAAACAAAGCAAGCTGCTGGCTTTTCTAGTTGGGAAAATAGCTCCTGTCCACATTGTCATGAAAACCTTGAACAATATGGTTGTTCATCCAATTATCAAACCAACCTGGGGGGCAGAGTCTGGCGTTACGTGTACCCATTATTAAAGGGTAATTCGGTGTAACAAACCAAATCGAGTATGTACAAAGGCTGTCAAATAAAATAAACCACTAACAAATTCAATTACTCCCCATCTTCAGTGGGAAGAATGCCAGTCATTTTTCATTTTTAAAAATATGTGTCTTCATTCCATTAAAAAAAAAAAAAAAACCAAAACAGGAAAAGCAGCATTTAAAGGCCTTGTGCTGGCTGTCCTGAGGTTAAGTTTCCAGAGGCACATCCCTCAGGTCCCGGGGTTGTTTCCTCTTGGGGAATTAATGAAGCATCAGGGAATTAACAAGCATCAAAAAAAAACAAAACATGTTCCCTCCACGGATCAATGGTGGATGGAGTTCAAAAAGCAGGAGTGATAGGTTGGCTCGGGCTCCCTGCAGCACGTCGGAGCGGTTGTGCGCAGAATGAAGCTGCCACTCAGCAGCACGGTGCCAAAACACCCGGGCAGCCCAGCCAAATCAGAGACCTTTCAGACTTCCCCCATCACACCCTCCGCCAGCCTCAATATGCCCCCGTTCCCGCTGTTCCCGCCTTTGTCACAGAGACTGAAATAAGCTGGAGAGGGAAAGCCCCTTCGCACAGAGGGAGGCTTTGTGCTTCGGGTTCTTAAATACCTGACGATGCCATTCTTTCACTCGACAAACATTCATTAAGGGCCAGTCACCGCTCTAGATGGCACACTGTAGAGCGAGCAAAACGGATGAGCGGTGGCACTGACGGTCTCAGGGGGGAGGAAAGGCATTCCTGTCTCGAGGTGGATGTATTGTTGGAGACTTCCACCGAGGCTATAAGGAGAGGCAGGTGTGTCGCTTCAATAGCGGAAAAGGTGCTGTTTCATTTGGAAAGGTGGGGGCTCTAATTGATGTTGGGTACATTGTCTTGGAAGAAGGGACACCTTTGTGATCCTCTAAATCGGTGGTGTTTAATGGGGGGCGGTCGGGGAAGGGAGTTTGCCATGTGGCAGTCTGGAGATATTTTTTGGTTATTACAACTGGGGGTATGCAACTGGCACCTAGTGGGTAGAGGTCAAAGAGGATGCTAAATGCCCTATGACGTATGGGAAAGCCCTCAGCAACAAAGAATTATCCAGCCTAAAATGAATGCCAACAGTTCTGAGGTTGAGAAACACAGCTTGTCTAAATCTAGGGTGGATAAAAGAAACCCAGTATTACATTGCACAAAAGGTAGCAAAAAGCGCCAGTTCTTAATCATTAAGATGTTCTGGATTTAAAAGTATATATACACACACATATATATATATATATATATACACACACACACATATATATATACATATATGTATGTATATATATATATATTATATATATACATACATACATACATATACACACACATACATATATACATAGTAAAAACCCAATACTTGAAGATTCATGCTAGAATGGGCTTTCCTTTCCCCAGCTACCGGTACCACCTTTCCACTCGGACCCAGCCTCTTTCCCCTCCAGGCCCAGGACCCGCCCTTTCTGCTCTGGCCCTGCCTTCCCACGCTGCCCAGAGGCCCTGAAGGATGGGGGTGGGCAGAACACCTGCGTCATTGCTATGGTGATGACGCAAGCGTCCTGCCCCCATCACTCAGCACCTGTGTATGCAAATTAACCACCATCTTTGTTGGGTTAATTTGCATATCACTCCCGATTGGCTGGTGGCATAGCAGAGGTACGGTCAATTTACATGTTTGTCTATTAATAGGTAAGATACATAGAAAGGGAGAGGTAGGCAGAAGGGAGACAGAGATAGAGTCTTACCCCCTATTTCCAGCTACAAGAACAACACACTACCCATAAAAACTGCCTGGGGAGCTGATATATATTTTAAAAACGCAGTGCAAGATGGTTTTTTTATGGCAGACTAACAATTTCATGCTCTGTGTCTCTGACTTCTTTTGGCCTCCCTATGGAAAGGAGAGAAAAAAGGCCTTCTCAGAAGATAAACTTGCCACCTAATTAGGAGCCCGTGCAGCAGCCTGCAGTTCTGCCAGCTTTATCTTATTTTTTTTCTCCCAGACACTTCCATTTTCTGCCAACTTTGTTATTTCTCAAAACGTTTTCCCCCTTTTCACTGCCTTTCCTGTTATTAACCTTGATGTTTCACATTATGTGATTCCACAGGAAAAAAGGACTCATCTTAAAACATACCAGTAGAAGAAAATTTTGAATAATGCTTATAGGTGGGGAAGGTCGGGGGGGGTGGGAATGAAAAAAGACAGTGGTTTAATTTTTGATTTGCTTAGTTAGGATTATTCCCAAAATTGTTTGTGTTTTTTTTTCCAACTGCTATTGATGAAAACATTCCTAAAATCTGTCTGCAAGTATTTTCCTATTAGTGATTAGGATAAATATCATTGAAAATTTGGTGACCAAACATGGAGAAGAATAGCATATGACATTGTGTCATTTTTTTACTGTAGGATGTACAGAATCAAGAAGACAAATATAGCCCTAGCTGGTTTGGCTCAGTGTATAGAGCGTCCACTGGCTGACTGAAGGGTCTCAGGTTAGATTCCGGTCAAGGGCACATGCCTGTGTTGCGGATTTGATCCCCAGTGGGGGATGTGGAGGAGGAAGTGGATCAATGACTCTTCATCACTGATGTTTTTATCTCTCTCTTCCTTTCCCTTCCTCCCTGAAATCAATAAAAATACATTTTTAAAAAGAAGATAAATATAAGTTGCTATCAACTTCAAGAATATGAGAGATGGAAGTTGCCTAGGAAGTCATTACATGAAAAAGGTGTGGATGCATACAAAGATGCATTTATCTCTAAGAACCTTGAAACATGGTCCTTTTTAGATATGAAGGAAGCTATATCCATAGCTAAATGGTGTCAGTTCTGCCTCCCACCAAGAGATGGCAGTAGTGATTACTACTATCACTTTGATTTAGGATCAAATTGACATATGAATGACCTTTCAGAATTGCTTGGTTCCCATCCCTGAATGCACATTAGAATCAAACGTGGCCTCTTATGAAAACTGTTGCCTGGGCCCCACCACCGCTCTGTTAAGTTAGAATGCCTGTGAGGTGGTACCCAAGTACTGGTACTATTTTGAAACCCCCCTAGATGACCAAGAGCCAAGGCTGGAAGCCAATGAATCTGAGGGGGCAAAGGGAGGGTGTCCATATAGCTCTTAACAGTGGTTATCCTTTGGAGTATGAGATTATATGAGTTTAAAATTATTTTTATAGTTCTGTACTGATTGAGGTTTTTATGGTATGCCACCCATAAAACTCTATTAAAAATAAACATAAAAAGGAAATCACTTATGGATAACAATGATAGAAAAAGAGTTATTATTTATAATATACAAAGAGTTCCTAAAAATTGAAAAAAGACAACTGAATAAAAATATGGGTAAAAGATATAAACAAAAAATTTAAAGAAAGCAAAAAGCAAAAGACCAGGAAATATGTAGAAATATGTCCAACCTTATTAGTGGTCAAGGAGATACAAGTTGAGATATTTTAAATCTTAATTTTACAGAAGATTAATTTTATTAATCTTTTCATCTTTGCCTATTAAAAATTGACTACCGTTTCCCCAAAAGTAAGACATCCCCCGAAATAAGATCTACTTCCAGTTTTGCCTCTCGCTGTAATATAAGGCATCCCCCGAAAATTAGACTTCCCCGATAATAAGGCCTCCTCGGAATATAAAGCCCCCGAAGCTACCGTAAGGTGTCTGACTCCTGATTTAAAGGGACCTTGCACTGCCTGAACAGCTCTAGTTGTGCTGCAGCCAATCAGTGAGCTGGTTTGTGATGACAACTACTACCGTACCATATACAGGTAATAAATTTCCTTTTATTTTGTTCAACAATAAATGTGTACTGTATTCTTCTTCATGGAAAAATAAGACATCCCCTGAAAATAAGACCTGGCGCATCTTTGGGAGCAAAAATTAATATAGGACACTGTCTTATTTTTGGGGAAACAGGGTATAAACCAGTCACTGTTCTAAGTCTTTTATAACCATTTATTTTAATATTCACAACAATTTGATACTAGGCACTCATATTATACCTCTTTTTACAAATGAGGATAACTGAGACACACAGCAGTTACGTGTCTTAGCTTGAAGTCACATAGCTAATGTTTGCTGGAGCTAAGATGGGTCCTTGTGTATTCTAGACAAGAGTGTCCTTACCCTTCATCACTACACTGCTACCTTCTCAGTAGTATCACTGTTTGGAATGGGCAAAAATTACAATGACTGATAACACCCTATCCTGGGATGCGTATGGACACTTGCTGGTAGGAGTATACATCACAGCAAGATTTGCAGAAGGTAGTTTGGAAGCAGCTATTAAAACAAGATAACATATACCTCTTTTAAGTAAGCAAATCCCATGTTCATGGAAACTATCCTACAAAAATAACACATAAGTTTGCAATAATACATGTTTAAGAACATTCACTGCAGCATTGCTAGTGACAATTGAACTGTAGCAAAATCTGGAAACAACCTGAATGTTTTATCAACAGAGGAATGACTTAGTAAGTTATCATGTGCCCATACTTCAGAATATCTGCAGCTAATTCAGAGGAGATGAACTGACCTGGAGGGATGTTTATATTACTGAGCAGATAAATGTATATAGCATGATCTCAATTTTGTATAAATAAAACAAGTCATAGTCATCCGTTAATGATAATATGTCTGGGGTCCCTGGCTGGTCACTGACTGCATCTGTCTCTCATCCTTGTGTAGCTGCAGCTTCCAAACTGAGGGACGTGTGGGATGATGTCTGTACCCTGGCTCCCTATCATCACCATAGTACCTGATTCGTAGGGGGGCTTACTACTCAGTCAAGCATGGGATATTATATTATCTCTCTCTTTAACCCTCACAACCACCATGAAGCAGGAAACTTAAGTGATGGTGGACTCATTTATCAGATGAGAACATCAAGGCACATGTCTGACAGGAGGTCCTATCTACCCCAGAGAGCACAAAACCGAATCCTCAGTTTACCATCCCAGCTGAGATCCCCGAAAAGGCTTTTGTTCCATTGTATCACCTGACAGTGCTATTTTAAAGCCCATTTCCTTATCCTGGTGTGATCAGAAGAGGATCACGTGACTCCCAGAGTAACCTCATTAGCTTCTGGCTATTTAAAGGGGGGAAATGCAGAGAAAGGAGGCAGGTGCAAGTGGGGACTGAAGGACTGAGAATTAAGTGAAATGATAAGCAAAACACAGGGAGAGCATAAAGAGAAAATTTCACTGGAGGTGAAGAAAAAAAAAGAGCTCTTTTTTAAACACAGAAGGAGAATGTAAGTGGCGAGGAAGGAAGCCAAGCTGCTGGAGCTTGGCAGAGGGTCATTTATTGATCGACAAGTAAGAATGTGCCAAAGAGAGAGACACAGAGCAGGAAGATTGTTTGTTGCCTTTTTCACAGTGGGAGACATCCAAGGAGGCAAGGGATAGAAATTTCCCCGGGGAAGATGAGTATGAAGTAAGATTCTTATCTTCAAGAACTCCAAAGGCAAAGCACTGTGTTTGACTGGGGTTTTGGTTTTTTAAAAAAGCATTGGTTTGGATGTTGAACTAGGATCAAACCACATTCTTGGCCCTCGCTACTGTCAGATACCTGAAGCTGGTTGGGGTTTAGGAAACTGGGACTAAATAGTATTCCTAAATCTCATCATGATGGCGAGGACCCAGGTTTCCTCAGGGACTGGGCTCAGTGGGCTTCTTTGGACCCTCCCAGGGAAAGGAGGAGAGTCTAGCAAGGATACTGCTGGAGTGTGTGTGTCTGGAATGGGTTGGTCCATTCCAGGGGAAAGTGACGTTATCCATCTTGACAGGGGAAACCACAGGCAGAGACTGAGATAAATCAGGACAGCCAGGGAAAACAGAAACCACACTATGGTTCAGCAGATAAACAAATAAAGATGGCGGACAACCCTCCCTTCCTGCAGAAGCAGAAGCAGTTTGGAGTATTCCTTCAACACTTTTCTAATCTCCAAGTCTTTGAAGGACTTGAGACTTTTCTTCATGAGAACTCTCTCTTTAAAATGACATTCTGTTCAATATATATTTATAGCAGTATGCAAATTTATTTGGTTGTGAATTATAGAATATGAGTTATGGCACCAAATAGAAGGAGTCATTTTTGTTTTTTTCCCTTAAATTTACTGATATTGATTTTAGAGAGAGAAGGGAGGAAGGGAAGGAGAGAAAGAAGGGGAGGAGGGAAAGAGAGAGAGGGAGAGAGAGAGAGAGAGAGAATTATTAGTTTGTTGTTCCACTTAGTTATGCATTCATTGGTTGGTTCTTGTATGTGCCCTGACCCAGGATTCGCATCCACAACCTTGGCGTATTGGGATAATACTTTAACCAACTGACCTACCCAGCAAAGCTGGCATTTTCATTTTGAAGATTTCGGATTTAGGCAAGCTTAGTTTATAGACTGCTTGGAACGTCGATCTCTCAGCATATTGTACATGCAAATGCTGCTGCTCATCCATTTTTCCTTCTTCCCCAGAAGGGACCGCTGCCAATAAAGCTCATCTGCCTGAGTTATGGCCTTTCCCTTCGGATAATCAGTGAGAATTATGCAAAGGCACAGTGTTGCTATCAAACAGAAATAGAGAGCAAGCTAATTCCACCTGATAATTTGGCCGGGCACATCGTTTTGCCAGGATCTCTCTCACCACAGATGCTGGCAGGATGGTTTCCATAGAAAAGCAGTCCAATTAAAGGGGGAGTTTCTGGAAAGTCAATTTTAGTGTCCAATGGTGGATTTGCATTTGCGAATGTCAGCCAGGTTAATAATGAGCTTGTGCTGGAAGACAAAAGCAGGACTTTTTTCTCAGTGGTGAAGACAGAGGAGAAAATGTTGAGAGAACTTTTTTTGGTTATTTTAATTTAAGGAAAGTGACCTACTTGGATGATTTTTCTTCAGAGCTAACAGAAAATAAAGACAGAAGGCCTGACATCTGACAGTGGATCTTTAATCTAGGCAGATAGTTCTGCATTTTTGGAGAGGAATGGTTGGGGGCAGAGGCAGAGAATCTATAGGGAGATTTGCAACCTGGAGTCAGTTTTTAACAACTTCCCAGGCAACTGTTTTTTTTTTTAAAATATATTTTATTGATTTGTTACAGAGAGGAAGGGAGAGGAATAGAGAGTTAGGAACATGGATGAGAGAAAAACATCCATCAGCCACCTCCTGCACATCCCCACTGGGAATGTGCCGGCAACCAAGGTACATGCTCTTGACCAGGAATTGAACCTGGGACCCTTCAGTCCGAAGGCCGATGCTCTATCCACTGAGCAAAACTGGTTAGGGCTCCAGGCAACTGTTAATGCTATCATCTCAGAGCCATATGAGATTTGGCCACAGCCTCCTCCCTCTGCAGGAGTTACTACTAATTATAAAACTTCTTAGCTCAGTGAGAATGTGAGAGTTCATTGTCTTTCAAAAAACAGGCATTATAAGGTAGGAACACACTTCACTCAATTTATCCAGAGATTCAGATTGATGATCTATTCTTCAGTATCTCCTAATCTGTACTTAATAGAATTTTATTAAGAACTAGAGGCTCAGGAGAAACCAAGATGGCAGCATAGGTGAACACCTAAGCTGCTGCCTTACACAACAATTTCAAAACTACAACTAAAAGACAGAATGGACACCATCCAGAACCACAGGAAAGGTGGCTGAGTGGAAATTCTGCAACTAGAAGTAAAGAGAGGAGCACACGGAGACTTAGAGGAGCTGTAAAAAGTTGAGGTACAGAGGCACACTCATGGAGAGGACAGGTGAAGGAGGGTCTAGCTGGCTTCCTCTAGCGGGAGGGAGATGGAAAATCCTAACTGCACTGAACCCCAGCTCCAGGTGAGACTCATAGAGGGAGTCTGGATTGTTGTGAAAAGGAAGGAGTGCATGGAAACTTAAGGGAGCTATAAAGGACAGAAGTCTGGGGGCTCACGAAAGTGCATGCAAAAGTACACGTGAAAGTGCACACACAGCACTGACTGCTGATTGTGCCTGGGTTCCTCTAGCGTAGTGGTTCTCAACCTTCCTAATGCCGCAACCCTTTAATACAGTTCTTTATGTTGTGGTGATCTCCAATCATAAAATTATTTTTGTTGTTACTTCATAACTGTAATTTGCTACTGTTATGAATCTTAATGTAAATATCTGTGTTTTCTGATGGTCTTTAGGAGACCCTGCTAGCTGTTCGTGACCTACAGGTTGAGAACCGCTGCTCTAGCGGGAGGAAAACAGAACCCACAACAGCACTGAAGACCAGGTCCAACTGCACTGAACCCCAGTTTGGGGTGAGACCCTGGGAACCCAGACTCCTATGGGTTCCTAGAGAGCACAGAAACTCAGGGGAGCTGAAAGGCAGAGTTCCAGAAGCTTGTGCGCTTGAAAGGCAGAAGTCTGGAGACAAGCACGCATGCACAGACACAGCTGATCCTCACAACCAATTGGCTTGGAGGTCAATCCCCACCAGTGATACCAACAACAATCAAGACTTAACTACAACAAGACTGTACACACAGTTCACAAAGGGGTGCACCAAGAGTGTCCATCTCGGGTAACTGGGGAGGCAGAGCTACTGGGCCACATAGGACATCTAGCACACAAAGCTACTCTACAACTCAGGGAAGCAGTGAAATATGCAGAGACTAAAGAACAGATCACAAACAAAAGAAATGGAGGAAAACAAACGACTGGATATAGAGTTCAAAACCACGGTTATAAGGTTTTTTTAAGAATTTCCTAGAAAAAATAGATAAATTTAGCAAGACCCAAAAGGAGATGAAAAAGAACCAACTAGAAATTAAACATACATTGACTGAAATAAAAAATATTATACAGAAACCTAACAGCAGACAAGAGGATTCTAAGAATCAAGTCAAAGATTTGTAATACAAAGAAGCAAAAAAAACCCCCCAAAAAACAAAACCAAACAACAACAACAACACTCCACTGGAAAAGCAAAAAGAATAAAAAAGTGTGAAGATAGTGTAATAAGCCTCTGGGACAACTTCAAGTGTACCAACATCAGAATAATGGAGGGTGCCAGAAAAAGAGAGAAAGCAAGATACTGAAAACCTATTTGAAGAAATAATGACCCCACCTAGTAAGAAGTAGACTTACAAGTCCAGGAAGCACAGAACTCCAAAACAAAAGGAATCCAAAGAGGACCACACCAAGATACATCATAATTAAAATCCCAAGAGGAAAAGACAGAGAGAGAATATTAAAAGCAGCAAGAAAAAAACAGTTAATTAACTACAGGGGAGCACCCATATGACAGATGATTTCTCAATAGAAACTATGCAGGCCAGATGAGAGTGGTAAGAAATATTCAATGTGATAAATAGCAAAAATCTACAACCAAGATTACTCTGCCGAGAGAAGCTATCATTCAGAATTGATGGGCAGATAAAGAGCTTCATAGATAAGAAAAAACTAAAGGAGTTCATCAACACCAAACCAGTATTATATGAAATGCTGAAAGGTATTTTTTAAGAAGAGGAAGAAGAAAACGGTAAAAATTATGAACCACAAATACATATCTATCAAGTGAATCTAAAAATCAAGTGAATTGAAAATCTGATGAACAGAATAAACTGGTGAATATAATAGAATTAGGGTAACAGAAAGGGAGTGGACAGGTAATTCTCAGGGGGAAAGAGGTGAGGGGGGTGTGCAGGGAGAGACTGGACAAAAATCATACACCTATGGATGAGGACAATGCGGGGGAGGTAAGGACAGAGGGCAGGGTGGGAACCAGGTAGAGGGGAGATATGGGGGGAAAAAGAGGAACAATTGTAATAATCTGAATAAAGATTTATTAAAAAAAAAAGAACTAGAGGATTTCTTATATGCATTTATATTTTTTATATGCATGAATTCATATAATGGTGGGTTCTGGCTGGTTAGTCCCCCTAGGGGCCTATCAGGCTGGGCCGGCCAGGGAGAGGGGCTGCAGGTGGTAGGTGAGCTGCCCCTGCCCCTGATTGGGGTGTAGGGGCCGATCGGGAGTGGGGCCAACAGGGGGGAGGGGCCATGGGCACTTGGTAGGCCAGCTCCGCCCCCGAGTCGAACTCCCGATTGAGGGGACAATTTGCATATTAGCCTTTTATTATATAGGATCATTCATGGAAATTTCATTTAGGTCAGAAATGTGATCACATTCACTAAAGAGTCTTAGATAATAGGGTTAATGTGTTACAGGCAAATTGGCCATATGATGAAGTTAGAAGTCCCTTCTTTCTCACTTGTCTTCATAGAACTCTGTGCTTTCATGAAAAGAAGCCACTGGGGTCTACCAGTTGTGTCTCTGCTCTTAGCATTCCTGATTCCCAGCTTGAAGTTAGCTATCACTGAATGGTAAGTACTAAAATCAGATACTGTGCTAGTGTTATTTTCTGATAAGTCCTATAATGTACATACTTTATTGATGATAAAACTGATACTTTGAGGGCTTAAATAAAAGGCCCAAAGTCACACAAAGGCAGAGCTGGGCTTTGCACCCAGAGCTGTTAATCTGGATTTTTTTTTAACCACCACACTAGACTCCAGAAGGGTTCCAGCTGTGGACTTTCCTCCCTACCCGAGGATAAGGAGAAATAAGTCAGCCTCACAAATCTCCTAAGAATAAGAACCTTTTGCTCACACTTTTTGAACCAACAGGCATTTATTTTATTTTGAAGTATCCACATGACTCATTCCTTTTGTGCCCACATCTCTCTGGGTACTGTCTTAACTCGCATTTTGGCTTTGTTCACATAAAATACACTGTATTTCTCCTCTGGGGAACTTTCATGGGCAGCCAACGTATTTTGGGTTGTGCTGTAACTGCCAAGGTATGCTTCTCTTTTTTTTTTTTTTAGGAGGGACTTTTATTTTATTTTTTTTTTTTT
>PVJN01025453.1:0-29384 GCA_004026805.1 Lasiurus borealis | reverse complement strand
CACTGAGTATGTAGTATAGTTATCAGGTATTGTAAAATCATTGTTACTCATTTTGCAGCCTCCATTGTAAAATGTGCTTTAAAAAGGAAACAGGCTGTTGTAGATGTTTGATGGGAGGAGGGTTAATCTGATCTGGGAGTCTGGAAACTCCCTGAGGAGATGGCTGTTAAACTGAAATGAGAAGAAATCCATCAAAGGGTAGCCAGGTGCCAAAAAGTTAAAAGTGTTTTGCAAATCTTTCTTGGTCAGCTCATCTCATAGTGATTTTCCTCTTCATTTGACATATTGACCAGTTACAGACACTGCCTTGTTTTTAAGCATGACATAAGAGCTTCATTTTTTCTTTGTCTAACCTTGTCCCTCTGGCCTATTCTAACAGACTGCGAAGGGATGCATTTCCAGGTTCTCAAGCTTTACCCTAAGGGTCCCAGATATTTTGTTTTTTATTGATCATTTCCATATAGTTCTTTGCAGTAATTTCTCTGTGTCTTTCAATAGGTTCTAGAGTTAATCATTTTTGCTTTTTACCAATGGACTCTAATCTTGCTTTCTTCATTTCATTATCCTTTAATATCACATATTTGGAATAACATACCAGAGGGACCCTAGAACCTATAATGGGGAATGAGGGGCAGACCAGTCACACTAATGGTGTAGAAATGAGAACCACTCACTGGAGAACTTAACAGTCTCAGCATGAGAGAACTCTGCTTTTGTTTGACAAGATCTGAGAATAGAATTGTATGCAATTTAAGGTGATTTTCGGAGAGCTGGGATGCATAAATTGGGTCACCTCCATGGAACTAATGTATGGATGGGGATTTGGAGAACTATTATTTGTCCAGATCATTACCTGAGTTTGTTCCAGTTTATAATATCAAGTTGTTGTAATATATAGAATGTCACCTGGCTGAATTAGCCTCACTCCAGAAGGGAATTGGATTTGATATGACTAATACAATCTACTGTGTATAATTTTCCTACGTGTTAGTAATAGCTTCCCATGTTCCTTATAGGAATCTTTAGGCCACTTTGGGAAGCAGATAGGCCACTTTGGGAAGCGCAGTCACAGAATCAGCCAGCATTGTTCCTTTACAGTTGCAGTTTGCTTTAAAATAATGTTGGTATGAATTAGGTTTAGGATGTGAGGCATTTTTTTAATATCACATTTTAAGTTGGTATTGAAATTTCTTAACGTGTTACATAAAATAAGTGACTGTAAAAATAGGGCAAAAGTGAGGTCCTTTTATTCACTTGGAGGCAGTAGAAAAGAGGAATATAGAAACTATTTGTTTTCTTGAATGTGAGAAAACATTACGGTTCTCCCTCTGAGGCAGTAGACATTTATTTAATAGGTCAGGCATGGAATAAGATTAAATTTACCCTAAATGCTTTAAATATGTAAGAAAGCCAGCTGCATGAATCCTGAGCTAAACCTTTGATCTCAAGGGCATTTGGCAAAGCAGACATGACTGGTTTTTAACTTAGTGTCAGCAAAATAAATTATTCAGCAGTGTCCAATGCCAGCTTGGTCTTGTGTGAAAATGGACCTGAACACTGGCTGAAATGGAAAATGTGGTTGCAAATCTGGGAGAGAGTGCTTGGCTGTTTGTGTCTGGAAACATTACAGGTTTGTCTATTGGTCTGACCTCTAGCTGACCTCTCCTTCTCTTTGATCTACAAAGTGTTCTATGATCAGTGTGCCATGAGAATTTTACTGGGCTTATGCAGTGAATGGCCATTTGAGGTTTTCGTCTATCTCATAATCAATTGCTCCTTGCTTAGGTGACAAGTAACACAGATACCCTCTGTCCTCCTCCGATTTTTTTCAGGAAGGGCTCCTCTTCTGGTTCCAGACAAGAGCACATTACTTGGCCTGGCCAATTAGTGTCATTTATAGGCATGCACTGCATAATGATGTTTTGGCCAACAATAGTCCACATTACAGTGGACTGTAATGGAGCCGAAAAATTCCTATTGCTTAGAGACATCTTAGCTGTTGTAATGTCTGTCCATAGTTCATGCATTACTTTCTTACTGTAACTTTTTTACCTTATAAAATTAAAAAGTTTATAAAGTTAAAAATGTTACAGTAAGCTAAGATTAATTTATTACTGAAGAAATTGTTTTATAAATTTAGTATAGCCGAGTGTACAGTGTTTGTAGAGTTTATAATAATGGGCGGTGGCATCTTTTACGCTTTCACATTCACTCCCCATTCGCTCACTGACTCACCAGAGCAACTTGTCCTGCAATCTCCATTCATGGAAAGTGCCCTGTACAAGAGTACCTTTTAAAAAATCTTTTATGCCTCACTTTTACTGTACCTTTTCTATGTTCAAATATGTGTAGACACACAAATACTTTCCAATATGTTTAGATACACAAATGTTAAAGTGACCTACAGTATTTAGTATAGTAACATTCTGTTTGGCTTATAGCCTGGAAGCAACAGGCTTTATCATACAGCTGAAGCATATAGCAAGCTATACCATTTAGTTTTGTGTAAGAGCACCCCATGATGTTTACACAATGATGGCATCATCTAACAATGTATGTCTCAGAATATACCCTGCCATTAATTGACTCATGGCTGTGCTTTCTGTGTTGGTTCATTTAGCCTGGGTCTTGGGCTGGTATTGCCTGAAAGGGACCGATATTTTCAATTAAGAATTGAGTCTGAGAGGATGTAGGGTGATCCATGTGCAGCCAGCAAGGAAGAGAGCAGAACTGAGTGATGGATAGATACCAGGTCCTGATGGCACTCTGTGAGCCTAGAATCCCTGCTGTGGCTACTGAGATTTTTTTAGTTACATGGAACAATATGATTTAGTATTATGTTTCTTGCCTTGACTAATTTATTATTATTAATGCATTATTAATGCTTCCTTTTTTAATCTGATAGCAGAGTTTTATTGGTCTCACTAAAGCATTTTATTTTTCTTTGTTGTTATGTTACAAAGAACCCATGGAGTTTTGTATTTTGTATCTGGACTAAAGCATTCTACATCTGAATGAATGTGGCCTTGTGCATTTCAGTAATTCAGATGATACCAGATAGCATTACTTTGTGGGTAAAATATGAAAAATTTGATCTCAATGATAGCCCAAAGTGAGGGGGTCATCTTATTTGAAAGACTGTACCTGAATTGTGATGATTAAAGTTGCATTACTAACCAGATATTAGTGCTAACAATGTGTCTTTGGGTTGTTAGTGTTACAATCTAGTATTTTCCTTAGCATATTGAAGCTAACCACTAATGGGAATATTTACTAATGAGACACAAAGCTAAAAGTGATTATTAATATCTTGCATATCTAAATCAGGATATGCAAAGCTTCTCAATAACTACAATAGTTTTTTTGTATGTAACCAGATGAACTTTGAATTCTGATTTTTTATAATGGTGCACAATGGTAAAATTTGTCAAGCCTATTTATTAGATTATTTATAGCATTTTATATGTATAGTAAAACACATTAATATTTTCATCTTAATTTAGTTTGCAGAAACAAGTTCAAATGTCGAAGTAATGAATAAAGAGGGGATAAATATATTTTAGAATTTATCCAAATGCAAATACTGGAAACTCAATTTTAAAAAAATAAAAGCTCAAGGAACTCTAAGGAGATTTGTAAGTAATATCTATAGTTCTGTCCTTCAACTAAACTGCAGACTGTGTGAGCACAGACAGGATGGAGATGTGTGGTTTATGTGCAGCTTGGTGAAAGTATTGAGTGGGTTTAGTTGATTGCAAGCACAATATAATTTAGCGACTAGGACCTGGTGTACCAGCCAAAATGGTCCATCTGGATGCATGGATTCGGAGGTAGTCTGCACAACCCTGAACTTGGGAGGTAATAGTCCTTTCATTCTGTGATAATGAAGCTACATCTGAAGAATGGGAATTTGGGGCCATTGTGCCTGAGGGATATTGACAGAGGAAGGAGAGAACAAGGGTGAGAGGACCTGTGACTATTCTCAGGGAATTGAAGGAACTTTCCTGCTGGGGGGAATGAAGTCTCCTAGTGAACAGAACCTTATTTAAATATTTGAATGATATGTGTGGGAGAATGAGCGAATTTATTCTGGGTATCACTGGAGAGCAAAACTGGGCATGCATTTTTGAAGGCAGGTTTCAGGTTACTATTGGACAAAATAGTCTAATGTATAGCACTGCCCCAATGTGGACTGGATCTCCTCCAGAGTGGGTTTCCAACAGGTAAACCTCAGAGACAGGGGGCGGGGGTGGGGGGTGGGGGTGGGGCAGAGAGATACTGGGAGAGGTGGTGGTGATAGACCGGAGGATCAGTGTGCCTATCTCGTCAGATTGCCTTAGCCTGGGATTCCCTGACAAGTTCTGCCATAAGTAGAACTGGTCTTAAGTGGTATTGGCTTCAGAGTTACAAGGAAACTTCAGAGATTAGTCAACATCTAGGGATCATTAGCACATCCTACTTGGACAGAGATAGTTTCTACTAATGTGCTCCAGGCATTATGACTTTCCTAGTGATTTCCTGCTTCTTTGTCTAGGACCACAGCTTCCTTCCCTGCTGGTGATTGCCCAGGTGGTAGGAATTGAGTCACGGAAGCTCTCTCTCTCTCTCTCTCTCTCTCTCTTTCTTGAACAGCTGTTATAGTAATAATAATAAGGATAGAATACAAATATAAAATAAGAAATTGGGTGTGACATATTAGAGAGTGGAATGAAGTGTGAACGCCCTTAAAGAGATGTGCATGTAAGAGATAAAAAAGTTTGTACTCCACATGTAAAGACCAGATAGCAGAACACCTGGGACCCGCTGATAAGACACAATGAAGACACACTGAAGATGTCTGCTTGAGCACATAAAAGAGAGCAAGCTCCAAAGGAGATTAGAGCCACTTGTCTGCTCCTCCACAGACGGTCGCTCTCCGCTCCCCTTCCTGCATCCTGCCTGAACTCTGAGCTCTGCCGTGGACCCTGGGACAGAACCGTGAGCCACAAGCCGAGGCCTCTACAAGACGCCGAGCTGCAGCTGCAATGTCCAACGTCCAGTGTGTGTGTCTGTCAGCGTGGATCTCCGGGTGGCCTGCCGAGGTCTGGAAACCACCAGGACTCTGGTAAATAAACCACGTGTGATTCGTGCATTGCTTGTCTATCTCCTGTGTAATTTATGCTCGGCCAATATTTAATAAGTGCCTTGAGTCATCCGTATAAATCCATTCTATTGGCAGAGGATACTCGTAGCCACCTGTGCTTGCGTCCTTAGATAAATTCTGGGACAACAGCTCAGCAACCTTACATTCCAGTTCGTAGCATTTGTCCAAATGAATTACGGAAACTGAACTCTTCTTGTTATAGTGCTTCTTATTCTCTAAACTTACTGCTTCCTTTTGCCCCTAAACAAAGTTTCTGTAGATAACCTGCTGCTTCCCACATTCTCTCAAAGTTACCTTGTTGTCAAAATCTCACTTCATGAACTTTTTCAGTCACCACATATTAATTGGTTAGAGAAATCATCTTGAGTTTCCTTGTTGACTTTGTAGCAGGGTGGTCTGAACTTTGTTATGTACAGCCATTATTTCTCCAAATCCAAATGTCTTTTAGTCTGAAATCCGGATGACAAGACATAATATGCATGGTTCAACAAAGGGAGGTGTTCATGCCCCTACCCATTACCTCCATAAATATATTGTCAAGATAGTTAGGAATATTTTTATATGTATTTGGTCAAAATAGTTCTGACATTTATCCCCAACTAGAATAGAGAGTTGGCAAGAAAGAGAAACTCTGGAGGGGACTTCAGTGGCAGGAATCAGTTGCTAAGTTTAGGTAAAGAAGCAGGACACTAGACTGAAGAAGGACTATTTGATTCAGTTTCAGAACTAAGAGCTAAAATGCTAACCTTTAAAAAAATACACACAAGTGTGTGTGTGTGTGTATTTCATAGAAAAAGAGATAGAGAGAATCCTTGATTGGATGCCTCTTGCATGCCCCACATTGGGAATTGAGCCTGAAACCTGGGCATATGCTCTGACAGGGAATCAAACCATCAGCTTCTGGTTCATATATTGACACTGAACCACTGAGTCACACCAGCTGGGCTAAAATGCTAACTTTTTTGAGTGAGGAAGTTCTGGATTATTTGTTTGACATCGCAGGATGGATGAGCCATCTCTCAGATATTCATTTGTGGATTGGGGCCTCGACTGGAATGATCTCAAATGTCTTTTCCAAAATTATAATTTCTATGTTCTTTCCTCATCATTCATTACTGATAACAACAGGGAAACTGTTGGTGGAGAATGCCTTAGCCTTTTCATGAGCTTTCTCAGCTTCACCCCATACTTGGATTTGATTAATTTCAGTGTTGTTTCTTGGAAGTGCTTTTTGAACAGCAGCTTTGGCACATGACCTCTAATGCTAGGTCTTTCCCACCAAACAAAGTTTCTACCTTGAATCTCCTTATATGGGGAATTTTGGAACTACCATTGTCACGTGTGGTCCTATGTACAGAGGAATGGGGGATGGAATGTGGACTTGTAATGGGGGGAGGAGGTAAGGAAGTAGGAAAATGACATTTTAGAAAATATGAGACCAGGAAAGTTTTGGTAAGTTCTTAGGTAAAAATTAAGATTTTTGCCTTAGATGGAAAGCTTATAGGTAGTATTGATATTTATGCATACATTCTTCAGTGGAAACAATAAAGCTAAGAGGAAATGCTCAGAATAGCTCATTCCTGACGGGACTTGGTGCCCGTAACTATGGTGGTCTTCAAACAAGCATGTCCATCTTGAAACACTTATCATTATGGATTTACTGCTTCCTTAGCCTTATACCTAAGGGAGACAAATGATTACAAAGGAAGGGAGTCCATGTGGGCTGTCATGAACAGTGAAATGGTTAGTGCCATTTTGTATAACAATGGAAAGGCATAGAAGTCTCATGCAACTTTCAATTATTGTATCAGCAAAGAATTGGAAACTAAAAAATATTTTGAGAATTAAAAATGATTTTCTAGATTCTTAGAATGTTAGTACCTCTGGTAGGCAGAATAATGCACCCCCTTCCCCAAAGATGCCATGTCCTAATGTCTAGAATTTCACAATATGATAGGTTACATAGCAGAGATGAATTAAGGGTACTCTTGAAACATAGGTTGCTAACGAGCTGAATTTGAGATGGGGAATGGGGAGAGTATCCTGTATTTTCTGGATTGGCCTAGTGTAATCGCCAGAGCCCAATGAGTCAGAGAGCCGCCGAAGGGTGATAGTCAGAATGATGCTACATGAGAAAGACTAGATGCTACTGCTGCTGGCTTTGAACATGGAAGGGAGCCATGAGCCAAGGGATACAGGCAGCCTCCAGAAGTTGCAAAATCAAGGTCATGGGTTCCTCTCAAGAGCCTCCAGAAGGAACATAGCCTACCCAGCACCGAGTTCTTAGTCTAATGAGATCTTTTGAAGATTTCTGATTTTGAGAATTATAAGATAATGAATTTGTGTTGTTTTGAGTCACAAGTTTGTGGTCATATGTTATAGCAGCAATAGGAAACAGATAACTATCTGTATTACATGTGTTATCTGTTTCTCCATGGCATATATTTTATATGACAATAAAAATCCTAAAATTTGAAGAAAACCCTGCCTTTGCAAGCAGCAGAGTTGGGATGGTTCAATCCTGCTCCACAGGCAATACTGAGTGAAAAGAAGGAAACAGCACTTCCAAAGTGATATGCATCAGGTCAGCCACTGAAAACAAAGGAAACAGTCCCTGAGGCTAGTTGAATAGAAGAAAGGGAGGACACAGGAGCTGGCCTGGGCTTCAAGACTTTAGAAAAAACTCCCAAGGCATTTGAGGGAAAGTTGACAGTGAAATGATGTTAAAACACTACAGAAAAGAATACATATTTCTGCTGAGAAATTTAACTTAAGGAAGATAAGTGATCTATTATTCTTCCTAAGAAAATAACACATTTGTGGGATTTTTTATTTTATTTTGCCAGTTATAAAACAAACATAGAGCTTGAAAGAAGGAACATAAAAACTAATTTTTCAATTTTAATCATAATGCTTACTTGGAAATCCAGGTTTTGTTATTGTTCATTTGTTATTGGTTTCAACAGAAGATCGAAGTAAAAGTTCTAATATAATGGCAATTAGAGATTTCATTACTATTTCTGAATATTATATTCCAGAGATGGAGACAATGATTCTGTGTGTGTGTGTGTGTGTGTGTGTGTGTGTGTGTGTGTGTGTGTGTTGGGGGGGAGGTGGTGGGGCAGGTGTCAGAATTATGTAATGAAAGTGATGTGACAAGATGAATGTGTGACATTTGGAAAAGTCCCTCCTCTTTCCGGAAGATTTTAACTGGTGTGGTTGACACTATATGCTCTCTAACATCCCTTTCACTCTGCCCTTTCATTTACTTTTCTGATTAGAGTAATTAGTAAAGAAGCACAGGAGAAGACAGGACACAGGCAATTTGTGTTGGAAAGATTCATGATTTGCTTAAGAAAAGTGGAAGGAAATGAATGCAATAGAAAAGGGAAATTAAGAGGGAAGAGCGGAGCCCATTCCAGCCTCCTGTCACAGATTTTGATTGGCAAAGTTGTGAATAAATTGTGGTGAAAGGTTCTAAGCATCCCTGAGTGAGGGAGTTAGTGAACAGAAAAAAAAAAATGGCATTTTGTGGTTTGAATTGGATCTCCTCAAATACTAGTATTCTTTGAGAAATGTGAATAAGCAATTCCTTTTTTATTATTGTACTTTATGTATGTGTGTTCTAATGTGCTAATATGGTGAGATCAGACCACATGAAAACTGTTATTCGGGTTACTATTATTTGTATTATTATTTATCATTTGGTAGAAAATAGTGTGTCAGAATGGTTAAATTTAATCCTTAATCCATTCTGCAGTTGTACCCTTGCAACTGAACATAACTGGAAAAGAATCCGTAATTTTTGCTCAATTTTCTCACTTAAAATATCATACCACAAAATTCCCATAGGTACTCAATAGCACCTAGAGGTTCTATCACATCTCCTCAGTAAATTAGTTTCCTCATGGCCAATACAATGGTTTCATGTCTTCTTTGATTAATCTTCAGCACACTCAATTCTCCTTCACTAAGAAAGGAATCAGAAGAGAGCTGCCTTGTCTTCCATCAACTTGCATATATGCCAGGCCTGGCTGCTTTTCCCAATGGGTAATTTCTCCTTCAGGCAAGGGCCACATCCAACCATGTGCACCAGAATCACCACCTCTGAACTTTTTAAGAGCATGGCTTTACTCACTATTCCTCTTCTTTTGAATTACCAGCTTTCCCCCTCTCTACTCAAACATTCTCATCCTGAAACAAATATTCTATATTATCTCCCACCCCAAAGCAAACACACCTCCCCAGATAGCATCCCATTTATCTATAGAGCAAGCCTCCTTAGAAGAGCTGTTATATTGTGAGATTGACTTCCTTACTACCAATTAATACTTTTACCCACATCAATCAGATATTTTTTCACACTGCTCATTTGAAATTGCCCTTGCCAGTTCTCTGTCTGTATGTAATCTGACCTTACATGTAACATAATTCACATACCTTCCTCTTGATGCATTGCTTTGAGTTGGTTTTCAGGACATCCTCTGCATGGACACTATTTTAGGTACTGGAACTATGAACACAGCATAAAATCTTGCTCTCATGTCATTTATTTGGAATGAGCATATAAACAATTATAACTGAGAAACATTTCATGATAAGTGCTGTGATGAAAATAGAGTATGGGGATGGAAAAAGAGTGCTGAGTGGTTATAGTTTTCAGCAGGAAAATTAGGGAAGGCCTCAGTGAGGTGACATTTGGGCAAAAACTTGAAGGAGATGAAGGAGCAGCCAAGAGGGAAGAACTCTGGGTAGAAGACACAATGCTGAATTCTCCCTTCCTAATGTGTCTTCTGTCCACTTCACATTAATGAACCTGCTTTCCTGAGTCCACTATTAACTTTTTAATTGTCAGTGGCATTTCAAAGATCATGTCTTTGTCATTTATCCTTGACATCTCTGTTTTATTAGCTCTTTTAGTCTCCTACCATATTTTTTACTGTCCAATTGAGCTAATCTGGTTTTCCTTTTGCTTCTGATTTTTATTTTATTATATTGCAATACAATTGACCCTTGAACTACATGGGTTTGCATGGTGCAGATCCACTTATACACGAATGCTTTTCAACAAATACCATGCTGTTTTCAACTTATAGTTGGGATTTTGTGAATAAGAAGGGCTAACTATGCATTGATCTATGCTATTTTATATTGTAGTTGTGCGCATCTGTTCATTTTGGTATCCAGAGGGATCCTGGAACAAATCCTCACATAAACTAAGGAACAACCAGTATAGTTAAGTTTTTGGTAGTCAGCAGTTATACCTGGATTTTTAGTTATCTAACCCTCATGTTGTTTAAGGGTCAATTGTGTGTCTTTGTTTTTTAAAAAAATATTGTGCTAAGAATACAACATGAGATTTATTCTTAACTCATGATTTTTAAGTATAAGTACAATATTGTTAACTACAGGGACAATATTTTTAACTATAGTCTTGCATATTTAAAAGCTTACACCTGTGGTTGCCAGTGTTTAAGAGGAGGGGGAAATGAGAAAGGTGTTAATCATAGTCACTTTTTAATGGTTTGTTTTCTTCCCACTTGTTAAACTTGTGAATTCCTTGCATTTTCTCTCTATAATTCTTTATCTATATTCTTGTTATGGTGCATAATGTGTTAGTGCTCAATACATGTTTCTGTACTAAATTAATTAGAGATAGTTATCACTTCTCTAGATTCAACTCTCACTTTATTGTGCATGAATCTTCATTATTCTGCTACCAAACTTTTGTTCCAAAGTAAGTGCTCTAGTTTTCCAAGACCATAGTGGGAATTTTTACTTGATTAATTAGCTTCTGTCTTATTCTCCTATCACTTAAAATTATACATATGTCCCTCTTCAAAATCTCTCCTGGCTCTCATCTTTCTCATGGTGATCTCAGGGATCTTTCTGTCTAGACCAAATGTGTGATGTGGCTTTAGCTTTACTCTTTCCCCTGCAAATAAAATATATATGAATTTTTATAAACAATATTTTTTTAGTCATTTCCTTTATTTGCATTTCTATTGCTATATTTTAGCTCAGGTCTTATATCTTTTTGTTTTGGCTGATATAGTGGCATGGTTCTTTATCTTTTCTTTTCTTATCTCTTATTCATCTGATAAAAAAAAATCTAGTTCCATTGAACCATTTCTATATTGTCTTTGCTGGTCTTCTATTTTTACTCAGACTGGTCTATTTAGTTTCCTCTGAATATACTATTAAGCACCTTCCCTGAGTCTGGTAAGACTTTTTCCTTTTGTCTAAGTCCTACACATGTTTCAAGACACAGATCAAAAGAAGTCACTAGTTGTGAATCCTTTTCTCTCTCCAGCCCTTCCTATCTGTATATCTATCTATAGATTCATTCATGCATCCATCCACCTACCTACCTAACTACCTACCTACTTGCCTACCTACCCACCTACCTTTTCTCCTCTTCTAATAACCTCTCTATTACTTATTAAATCTGGAACTCATTTAGCCTTGCCTTTTATTTAGCTGCTATTTCTATAGTAGTGGTTCTCAACCTGTGGGTCACCTAGATCATCAGAAAACACAGATATTTACATTACAATTCATAACAGAAGCAAAATTACAGTTATTAAGTAACAACAAAAATAATTTTATGGTTGGGGGTCACCACAACATGAGGAACTGTATTAAAGGGACTCGGCATTAGAAAGGATGAGAACCACTGCTCTATTGCCTCTCCCATTTAAATGGTGTATTTATCCTATCAGTCACCTGAATACAATCTTGAAGACATAATTGTTTCCTCTATTTCTCTTTATTGTATCCAATACACACCAAATATTATTAATTCTATCTCAACTATGATAGCATCAGTCCCATTTCTCCCTCTCTTCTGCCATTGTTCAAGAACTCAGGTATTTCTCCTGGGCCATTGAAATAACTTGTTCTTCACTCCTCTGCTTTTGATATTTTCTTTTCTCAGTTATTTCTCTTATTTGTATATTTTGAAATATTTAAAAATTATTTTACTTTGGTAGATATTCTTAAAGAAAAACATAATGTAGCTTTAAAATATAATTGTTAAGTGAACCATGATACAATAACTTAGTCCGAGACATAGATATTGCCTTGTCCCCTTATATGCCTTGTCCTTATCATACTCCTCAACCAGAAGGATGCACTTTCCCTTTTGCTTATAATATTGCCATTTATTTTCTTTAGAGTTAGCATTATTGGGTGCTTCCCTAAAGAAGAGCATAGTTTTGAACTTTATATAAATGAAATTATTCTATATAATAAAGGTGTAGTATACAAATTATCCCCTCTACTGGGAGTTAGTCCAGGAGTTGGGACTAAGGGGCAGGGCCAGCCTGGGAAAGGGAGGGAGGCTCTGGCTGGCAGCCAGTAGGTGCTAGGAACCCTACTAGTGTATAGATTTTGTGCACTGGGCCTCTATAAGGATCTTCTGTGATTTTCTTTTTTTACTCTCCTTGTTTTTTATGAGATTCATCCTCACAGTGCCATGCTGCTGTATGTTTTATTGCTGCACAGCATTCTATTGAACAAATATTATACAATTTATTTTTTCATTCTATTGTTAATAGACATATGGATTGTTTCCATTTTTACTTTTGCAAATAGTACTGCTCTGAACATTTTGGTACTATATCATGATACAGATGTGCATGACTTTTGGTGGGATATGTTTTTTGGAATTGATTTGCTAGATGTGTATATATTTAATTTACTATTAATGACAAACTGTTTTTCAAATTGATTAAACCTGTTTATACTTGTTTTAGCATTATAGGGGTATCTATATTATTCATATCCTAATGAAAGCTTAAATATTTTTGTTTATTTTGTGTGAGCATATGTATGTTCAAAGGCATGTATTTGTAGTTTTTATTTGCATTTTTGTGATTAGTGATAAAGTTGAGGATTTTCTCATGTTTATTAGCCATTTGGATTTCCTTTCTGTTAAATACCCTATTGATGTCTTTTTGTCCATTTATCTATTTTGTTTTCTCTTCATTTCCTATTGATTTGTAGGAATTCCTTATATGTTCCTGGGATGGGCTCTTTGTTGGTTATATATAATGCAAGTCATTTTTCTTTTATGTCTTTATTTTCATTTCTTTGTAGTGTCTTTTAAAAACAGGAGTATTAATTTTAATGTAGATAAACTTATCACTAACTTATAGTTAGTACATTTGGTATCTTATTTAAGAAATCCTTTTATACTCTGTGTTTATACAGACATTTCCCACAAACTTCCATTATATTGTGGAAGTTTGTAGTACTTAGGTCTTCATGTTATTTTTTTATTGCTTTTTCGCTTAAGTTTTTAAATGGAAGGCAATAGTATTTTAACTCTTTTGGGTTTGCTCTTAGATTTTCTCTCTCTTCCCATCTATCTCACACTTTGTGACCAGACTCATCTCGCAAACAACAGGTTGATGACTAGTATATTAAAAATATGCAGCATGTTACCTGAAGGCTTTACAGTAAGGATTAACTAAGTGGACAAAAAGTACTAAGGATTTTCCATTGTTCAGAGAAAACAGCCTACATTTTTTTACCTTAACATGTAAGTTATGTTTTTCTTTGAAAACTCTTCCTTCCTTTCTTTCTCTATCTGATTTGTACCTAGTGAACTCCTCACATCTTCTAAAGTCTAGCTCATTTTCAAAACCTCTCTCTAGATTTCTTTGGTGAGAAATGTTGGCTGCAATCTTTACCACTTTATTTTATTTCTGAGACCTAGTTAGAATCTATTTCCATTTCTAGACTTACTTTTTTATAATAACATGAAACAAATCTTGTTTTAGTTTATTATGCCAGTGTCTCTCTTCAGTAGGTTGTCAGCTATTTTGGAGCAAATATTCAATCCTAATAACTTCTAAACTTCAGAGAGCATCAACCATAATGCTTTACACGTTGTGGCCTCAAAAATATTCTAAATTTAATTTGTCATTAACTAATTATATTAATTTTTCATCCTTAACATGAGTTTATAAAAAATACCTAATATAAGGGTAAATTTTTTGCAAAAAGAAAAGAATAAATGGAGATCTCCAGCTCTCATTTGCTACCCTGTTCCCAGAACACTTCAGACAGGATGTAGAGGATTTTTATTTAGAGAAGCTGAATAACCTCAGAGCAATAGCAATATTTGGGGTACCCAGACTTCCCTAGAAAAAACCACCACCTAATTACTACAAGTAAAGCCATCAGATTTTCAATCTTCCAATCAACTTCTAAGTGTTCCATGTATAATATAAGGATCACCATATATTTTAGGGAAACCTCCAACATGAACACCATAAATTGAAGAAGCAAAATAACCACAAATCTACCAAAGGAACTTCAGGAAGTAGAGGCAATAGTGGAAAAATATTTTAAAAAATTAATATAAAAAGAAATAGGTGAAAATATTGAGCCCATGACATAAGATTAGGGTTCTTAAAAAAAGACACTCAGAATATCAAAGTGCTTTAGAACTTGTTAGTAAAAGGGTGGACATTTATTAGAAGCAAATACAGACTACCATGTAGGAAGGATTTCTTATGCCCCTTTTCCTAACATTTATAAAGGCTGTATTTCTTTGTCTCTTCATGCTCCCTTCTAATTGGACCCCTTCCCCATTTTATTACTGTCCTTTCCTAATTGGTCACTCTTATGCAGAACATCGACTTCAAAGTCCAAAACTTATGTGTTGCCTTTCCCCCTTTTCCCCCTTTATCTTGTAACATTTCTCTATCTCCTGTTAACATGATTCCCTCTTTCCAGCATCTGTCCACATTTCTCTATCCTCTGTGAAAGTATATGTGCTTTTTCCCCATTCTATATGACTTTTCTCTATCTCTGTGAATGTATGCCTTCTTCTCCCCTTATGCTGTGGCATTTTTCTAGTCTCTGAGAAGGTGTGCCTTCTGGCGGCTCCAAGCCTTCACCTATGCATTTCTCCCCCATGTACTCTCTTTATTTTTAAGCCTCCTTAAACCTGTCTATTTTGTCCCTAGAATTCCTTTACATATCTATGTTTCTGTAAGAATATTTAATAAAAGCCACTTTTACTCTCAGAAGTGGTCATCCTATACATGTTCTGCCATGTGAAATATTGCCTTAAAAGTCTCATATGGTATAGGCATATAAATAAAGTAAAAATATGAAACATGAAGTAGATTTTAAATTTCAAGGACTTGAAATATTGGGTAGAAAAGCAAATGTACTCATTTTTATCACTGAACAAACATCTGTAGATACTAAACACAAACATTGAATCATTAGCTTAACAAAAACATGCCATAAAATTATATTGGATGCTGGAGAGGATAACCGAGGGATATTAGTTACATCCAACTGTAATGGGAAATGCCAACTCAATTTTGTTTCACCAAAAGTTAAATTTGTCATCTCCGATAAGGAGTCTGAGATCAGGAAGCTGCTGCCACAGTGTTTTTAGGGCTCGGCTCCACTCTTTCAGTGTTTACTTCTCTCCTCCTCTCCTTTGTCTTTAACCTCAGGCAGAGAGCAAGAATATGCCCAAGTTCCAGGCATTGAATTTAGTCATGAGAAAGTCCAGAAATAGAAGGGACATCATCTCTGCTGAAGCCTCCTTGTTAGGACCTAGGAAACCTTTTCTAGTAACTCCATAGAAGCCTTCTCATCAAGTCTCCATGACCAGGATTAGTCCATGCCCACACTTCAGACAACACCACCAAGGATAATGGACCACTCTGAAGAGCTCAGTCTTAAACCAAGGGTGTGTTGGATAAGCAACCAGCATTTTCTCCTGAACTTGGCATAGGAATTGTTCAGGAGTAGTGAGAGTTATGTCCTTATTTCCTTGGAAGGCAATATATAATGTTCAACACTGATGAGCTAAGAAATAGAAATATGAATATAATATTTGGAAATATGATGCAAATATTATCAACAGAGATAAAAACAATTTCTCTGGGGAACAGGCAGGGAGGGGAAAGATAGGTTTATTTTTATACTTTATTATGTTTTTATTGTTACTTGATATTTCAATGTGTATAACAATTTGACAAAAATATTGTTTAAAAGTAAAATAATAACTGTTAGCTCTAATAGCATGATTTAAAGCAACAGCCTAACTTTTCATTACATGGTTTTCTGTAGCATTTAATCAATCCCTTATTGAAATGTATTTAGGTTGCTGAAAACTTTATTACAAATCATGAAGATTGATCCTTGGTTCATTTATAATACTTTAGAGATAGTTATAAACAATAAATAAACTTGGGTTTGAGGCAAGTTATTGTCTGTTGGAAAGTACTAAAGGATTAAATGATGCTTCTCAAATGCCATGGCAGTGCTTAAGGATTACTGTAGGGTTCTCTATCTCAGTGCTTGAGCTGTGCCTCAGACCAACCCAGCCAATACTTCTTTGGAGGGCAGGGCAGCTGCATAGACATGGGTTTATTTTTAAAACTCTTTCAGTCATCTAGTGAAATGAGAATCACTAACTTTAGGGAGATTATTCTCCCTGCCAATCTGTGACCTCCTTCTCCTCCCCGCCCCCTGATTTTAGAATGTTTAATATGTCTGTGGTATAAATTGAATAAACTTATAATTATATACTTTTTTATACTGATTACCCTCTTCAGATTTTTTCAGATCTCCAGTCTTGCCTTCTCTGGCATGATAACACTTCCATCCCCATACCTCAAGATAAGGAATCATAGGAAGCACAAAGGTTAGAATTGGGGGATATTGTTTCTTCTCTTCTTTTCTATTGGAAGAGCAGAAGTGTCCCATCTGCCCTGGTCATTCTGATTTATGTGCTTCCCTCACTGACCTTGCTTTCTCTTTAGATGTATGTGCAGTAAGTATCTTATCCAGTGTTATGCCCCTCACATGTGGAGTACTTCATATTCTCTTATGGTCCCAGCTTTTCAATGTGGAAGACTATTTTTATTTTTATATTTCTATTGTAGCAAATAGATTGAATTTAAAGACTAAATATTTTTCTTCATGCTGTGCTTTTATTCTTATAATGGAGTTTTTAAAAATAGTATTTGCCATTGTCATTATAGGACAAGCAAAATTCATTATTTTCTGAAGTTTTTTTGTGAAAATGAATTTCCAAGTTTTCAACAGTAATCCACTCTATGATTGTACTAGTAGAAAAGTGTTTTCAATTGACTTTTCTTTTTTTATCAAATCACACTTGAAAAAATAGATTGTACTGCTATGCCATCTGTAGCTAGTTGCTATAATTACCCATCTGTTTCAAATTTCTGTTTTGTTAGTATATTCTTGCATAATTAAGTTTATTCAAATAACAACCTTGAGCTTTAATATTTAGAATAATATTTTTGAAATCTGGCATTCTGGAAAGTATGAGTTAGTATATGGAGTTTTGATAAAGGCAGGTATTTTATTCTCAGTGACTTGTATTAGTTAGAGAAATTATTTTAAAACTAATATATCATGAGATATTGCTTTGTGTAATCACATATTTCAAAAATTTGTATATTTTAATGAAAGACTAAATGAAAGGGATTAAATAATGATGATTCAGATTATGTTTTTTCATTATGGTTTCTATAAAAAATTAATGAGTGTTCATCTGAACTTATAACATTTTTAAAATATATTTTTTTATCGAAGGGAGAAGGATAGAGAACCAGAAACATCAATGAGAGAGAAACACCAATCAGCTGCCTGCTGCATTCCCCACCACTGGGGATGTGCCCACAACCAAGATACATGCCCTTGACCAGAATTGAACCTGGGACCTTTGAGTTCATAGGCCAATGCTCTATCCACTGAGCCAAACATTAGGGCTGAACTTACAACATTTATTTTCACAATGCTAGTAATAACTTTTTGCTTTGTGCTATCTATTGTTACGTTTATAGAATTTTAGTATTCTTATGATTTAAAATGTTTTATGTGATTTGCTTCATAATGTACTATTTTACTACTTTTATTAAAAGTTTATTACAAAAATAATAACATCTGAAATAGATATTACTATTATATGTTATTTATATGATTAGGCAGAGGCTTAGAGATTATGATTCCTAATCCATACAGGCCTTATGGCAAATATGCGTCTGAACCAGAAGGTATATCTTACTTTCTCTCCTACATTAAATAATTATTCCTTTGAAATGTATTACATGATATGTCAATCAAGCCCCATTCAAGAAATAGAAACTACAGTAGGCATTTAAATCAGAGAGAATTTAATATACATTTTGGGAAACGGAGAGAATATCAAGTGGTCAAAGAGATAGCCCAGAAACTGGTAATTGTAGAAAGTGGCTGTCACCTCCAGGGCTGGGATAATTTAGGAGCTCAAGGAGTGTCCACTAGAGGGCCAGGACTGGTAACTAGTGGTAAAGGATGGGAAATGAACAGGTATGTGGAATAGGCTTCTAATTGTGGAAGTAGTTGGGATGCTTCTTCTGGACATATTAAGGACATATCAAACTACACTGGTGTTGCCATCGTTTTTTTCAGATCAGATTACTGTAAATTATCTGATAATATAAATCACAGGGTAACTAATCATTCCTGCCTATAGAACTAGATATGCCTTTGTAAATCATCATTCTAGAAAGTGTATTTCTGTCTTTGTCAGCTCCCATGGGTAAGAAACTGTGACTTTGACAGCTTATAATTTTGGAAGCAGGATCTGGCTGTTTTGATATACTAAAGACTTGTCTAGTGGGTTTTGGGAGTAACCTTGTGCTATCCTAGAGTCCAGAGATTTTGGTGGCAGAAAAATACTGACTATAAGTTATTATGTATCCTAAACTCAGCATCTACATTTTGAGAGCACCATGCTGTTATCTCACTACCTGTCAGCAATATGGAAAGGTAATTATTGGTATCTCCATTTCTCATTTGAGAACACTTAGGCTCACAGTGGTTCAGACAACATTCCAATGTGTGCCATACCTAGCTCTGTCTGTCCCATTTGGCATTCACAATATAGACTATAGAACAAATTAAAGAGGGTGCTTCTTTAGATTTGGCAAAGATGTTTAGCCAGCATGATGACTGTGACTGCTGCAGAATCAAAGATTAGTGTGTCCTTGGACAAGTATGCTACACTGATAGCAATATCATGGCTATTCACTTATTTAGTGCCTTGAGGAGAGGACAACTTTTAGAACTGTAAAAAGTGGTATTACAATGGAATCAACAGTAATAAATCGAATAGGAACACCATAGACAAGATTTGGGGCAGATGAGGTTAGGTTAAAGGTGAGAAGCAGGGATGTTTTCAGTACAAGAGGTTGTTTTCAGTACAGGGTGTTACATGAAAGCCTGCCATTCCCACTACCCCTTACATCACACAAAGTCTTCTGTCTTTAGTTCTAGACTGGTGTCATTTTAACATGATTTGGGTTATTCTATAAACAATTCAGATAACTTAGTGATTGCATCCTTTTGTATTTCATCAAATAGAAAATATGTGTCCAAGGTTTTACATCCATTTACTTTCTGTTTGCCAATAAAGGATTAAAAAAGAAGTGACAATATTTTTGGAGTGAAACTACCTTTTCTGAGAACCTCTGGCAATGCTGGCAAGTGGAGATTTCCCCAGATCCTCAGATTAAGTTGAGAGTTAAAAAGAGAAAAAAAAATTTATAAGGAGTAGAAATTGTATCCCCTTTAAACTAAAAATCAGGGTAACAGTTGGTTAAATTAAAATACTTTAGTTTTAAAGAGCACAAAACTTTATTGATATATAATTTATATACATAAAATGCACCCATTTTTTTAAATTAAATCTTTATTATTCAGATTATTACATTTGTTTCTCTTTTTTCCCTTCCATAGCACCCCTCCACCCAGATCCCACCACTCCCTCTGCCCTTAGCTCACTCCCATTGATCTCATCCATAGGTGTATGATTTTTTTCCAAGCTCTCCCTGTACACCCCTCACCCCTTTCCCCCTGAGAATGATCATTCCACTCCCTTTCTGTGCTCCTAATTCTATCATATTCACCAGTTTATTCTCTTGATCAAATTTTTAATTCACTTAATTTTAATTTTTATTTTTTATTAATTTTTATACATATCTCCTCAATTGCCCCCCCTCCCTCCCAGGCATACCCCAACCCCCCCAGTGTCTATGTTCATTGGTTATGCTTATATGCATGCATACAAGTCCTTTGATTGATCTCTTATCTACCTCACCTAACTTTAATCTTCCTGCTATAATTTCACAGTCTGTTTGAAGCTTTACTGCCTCTGTATCTATCCTTTTGTTCATCAGTTTATAATATTCTTTATTATCCACCAATGAGTGAGATCATGTGATGTTTCTCCCTCATTGACTGGCTTATTTCACTAAGCATAAGGCTCTCCAGTTCCAACCAGGTTGCTGCAAATGGTAAGAATTCCTTCTTTTTTAATGGCAGCATAGAATTCCATTGTGTAGTTGTACCAAAATTTTCTGATCCACTCATATGCCGACGGGCATCTAGGCTGTTTCCAAATTGTAGCTATTGTAAATTGTGCTGCTATGAACATAGGGGTGCATAAATCCTTTCTGATTGGTGTTTGTGATTTCTTAGGATAAATTCCTAAGAGTGGGATTACAGGGTCAAATGGGAGATCCATTTATAGTTTTTTGAGGAAACTCCATACTGTTTTCCACAGTGGCTGCACCAGTCTGCATTCCCACCAACAGTGCACGAGGGTTCCTTTTTCTCTGCATCCTCGCCAACACTTGTCGTTTGTTGATTTGTTGATGATTGCCATTCTGACAGGTGTAAGATGGTATCGCATTGTCGTTTTGATTTGCATCTCTCGGATGATTAATGACTTTGAACATGTTTTCATGTGTCTCTTGGCCTTCCTTCTGTCATCTTTCGAAAAGGTTCTATTTAGGTCCGTTGCCCATTTTTTTATTATGTATTTGTTGTTCATAATTTTTTTGGCTTTTACCTTTTTCTTCTTCCTCTTCTAAAAGAGTACCCTTCAGCATTTCATATAATACTGGTTTGGAGTTGATGAACTCCTTTAGCTTTTTCTTATTTGTGAAGCTCTTTATGTGCCCTTCAATTCTGAATGTTAGCTTTGCTGGATAGATTATTCTTGGTTGCTATTCATCAAGTTGAATATTTCTTGCCACTCCCGTTTGGCCTGCATCGTTTCTGTTGAGAAATCAGCTGACAGTTGTATGGGTGCTCCCTTGTAGGTAATAAACTGTTTTTCTCTTGCTGCTTTTAATATTCTCTCTTTGTCTTTTGCTCTTGGTATTTTAATTATGATGTGTCTTGGTGTGTTCCTCTTTGGATGCCTTTTATGTGGGGTTCTGTGTGCTTCCTGGACTTGTAAGTCTATTTCTTTTACTAGATGTGGGAAGTTTTCAGTCATTATTTCTTTAAATAGGTTTTCAGTATCTTGCTCTCTCTCTTCCTCTGGCACCCCCACAATTCTGATGTTGGTACGCTTGAGGCTGTCCCAGAGTCTCCTTACATTATATTCACATTTTTGGATTCTGTTCTCTTCTTGCTTTTCCAGTTGAGTGTTTTCTGTTTCTTTATATTTCAAATTTTTGACTTGATTCTTGCCTTTCTCTAGTCTGCTGTTAGGACTCTGTATAATATTTTTTTTTATTTCGGTCAGTGTCTCTAGTTGGTCCTTTTCCATCTCCTCTTGGGACTCGCTAAATTTATGCATCATCTCTAGCATCTCTAGTTGGTCTTTTTGCATCTCTTCTTGGGACTTGATAAACTTATCCATCTTTTCTAGCATATTCTTGCAAAACCTTATAAGCGTGGATTTGAACTCTATATCCAGTGTTGTTTTTTTCCTCCATTTCTTTTGCTTGTGATCCCTTCCCTTGTCTTGGCATTTTCACTATGTTGGGGAAACTTCTGTACTTGCAAAACTGCAAAAGCCTCTGTTGAGCTTGGGAGGGGTGGAGTCTCAGGGCTTAAGGGACCGCCTTGCCTTCCAGTCGGCCCCGCCCTCCACGGCCCCTGGAGATCTAGATTCGTGTGGTCCTTGTGCACAGAGAAGCTGGAAAGGCAGCGGTCTAGAGGCACTGTGGGCGGGGGCGCACAAGGGCCGCTCCAGCGATTACCCAGTCACGAGACTCAGGGGCCGTGGCTATGGAAGGAACCATACTTAATCTGAATTTATTTCCATATCTGGTGGGGACATTTGAGACACTTCTTTAAAAGGTAGTTTGAGATGTTTGATTCTTTCTCTGGCCATTGTCCTCAGGTGATCTTACTGGGGAAGATTGGCCTACTCTGATGTGTGAAAAAAGGGGTTCCACGTGTGAGGAGCTTCCACCCAAGTCCCTGGGGGACTGCAGGCGAGAGAACTTTACCTTCACCCTCTGAAAATATTGGCGTTTTCCAAAGAAACTTGTCTATAACCTTCATGCGTTGGGCACATGAGTTTTGACTCACCATCATGATGGCCAATCTTCCCGAGTAAGATCATCTGAAGTCATGCTCTTGTCAGAGAAAGAATTAAACAAGCTCTAACTACCTTTTAAATAAGTGTCTCATCTCTCTTGGCAGATTTGGAAGCAAGGGTCCATATTCCTTTATTTTATTCATAATGTAAATAAATTACTCCTGCTCAATTAAAAGTCAAATCTGTCATTTAAAATGTCCAAGGAGGTTTCACTACCCTAATAACTGTCCCTTCTCTTATTCATCCATTGAATAAGAAATTTTTCACTTCAAGCATTGTTTTAGATGATAGAGACATAGGTGTGAATACAAAATCTAATGCTTGTATTCCTGAGAAGTTTATATTTAGTTGCAGAAGAGAAATAATAAAGAAATAAGTAAGGTATATTCTGGTAAAGGTCAATAATAGAAAGAATCAAATCAGGGTGTTGGAGTAGAAAGGATGGGTGATGCCGAATGTTGGGGTTAATATAGATAAGGTAATGGGGTAAAGCCTCTATGACAGTATGGACATTTGAGCTGAGAGTGCAGTCACATGGGGAACTAGCTGTGTGAAGATTTGCTAGACAGGCAGATAGTGTAGCAATTGTGAGAAGTAGATGGTATGAACTTGGGGTATTTGAAAGACCAAAGCAAGATTAGTGTGGTTACAACTCAAGAAGGGAGATAATGATTCAAAATTAGGTCAGAGAGGCTAGGGCCCATGTAAATGCATTTGAGATTTATTCTCCCTACATGCAATAGGAAGCATTTGGGATTTATTCTAAGTGCAAGAAGGAAAGAGGTCATGACATTACCTGATATACATTTAATGAAGATAATTCTAAGTGTTGCATGTAAAATGGAATTTAGAAATTACTGGAGGGAGCTGGACATCCCTTTGTAGATAATAATGATAGTGGCTTGTATTCGGGTCATAGTGCCTTCTGGTATTTTCACACATGCTGATAACTTAACAGGATGCTTTCTCTCTTCATTCTTTGTGCATCTGTTCTGTTAATAACATCTTCTGATTTATCTTTTTCACAGCCAAATGGAGATGCATTCCAATAATTGAGTTAGAAATGTTTTATAGTGAGTATAGTATAATTCCCTCATTTTAGAATTGAGGCAACTGAGATCAAGAAGGAAATCAAGGACTTGTCTGAGTTTATACATCTATGTAATTACAGAGCCAAGAACAGAATTTATGGCTCCAGGTTTCTCATCAATTGCTCCTTCCACTAATGTCCAGCCTGGTTTAGAGTCTCATAAAATATACACATTTTAGTATTCTGTGATGTAGGGGTCAGATAGATTGGTCAGTGGACAGAGAAGCCCAAACTAATAGGACAAGCTGGTAGAGTGGATCATTCATTGTATCAACCCAAGGTGATCAAAATGCCTGAGCCAGGATGGCAGAGAGTCAGCAAATCAATAGGACTTTAAAAGGTCAGAACAAAGAAGTCAGCAGATGGACTGAGCTGTAGGAGGGGAAAACCAGGCAGGGAGCAGACGAACCTGATACTGTGTGAGGGCATTGCAGGACAGTCAGCAGGTGGGCTGCACCGGAACATGGGGTGAGTAACACTGTCATTGACACTAATTACTAGTGATGGAAGTGCTTTGCAAAACCTGGGAGGGAAAACGCCTTATTTCATAGGGCATTTGCCCAACAGCTTTCTCCATTAAATGCACTCAATTGAGGTACTGGGGAGATATTTGCAGTTTTCTCTTCTTCTAATACCATGTTTGAGATGGAGATACTGATTAGGATATGCCACAATATCCGGACAATGGTATTTCTTCTGAGCATTGAGCATTTTAAAAAATTAGAATTTCTTTAAAAGTTAAATATTCAGAAGGAAAACAATGCATAATGTGTGCTGACTTTGTAACACAAATAAGCAGGAGATTAGTAGAATCACATGTGGGAAAGGTAGTGAAACTACCATATCATCTCTGTTGGCAGAGTTGGATACCAAAAAAATAAAATAAAGATGGTTATATGTTAAATATAAGGAACTTGAACAAATATGAAATACAATAGAAAGGCTATACTTTTATCTTCATCAGAAAGTTCTAGGTATATAATTAAGCATTTTAATTCAAAATACTTTTTTTTTTAGCTTGGCTCTGTATTTGAGCATTGACCTGTGAACCAGGAGGTCACGGTTCAATTCCAGATAAGGACACAGCCAGTTTGGGATGTGCAGGAGGCAGCCAATCCATAATTCTCTCTAATCATTGATTTTCCTGTCATCTCCCTTTCTCTCTGAATTCAATATATATATATATATATATATATATATATATATATATATATATACACATACACACACATATATATATATATATATATATATATATATATATATATATATTTTTTTTTTTTTTTTTAATATTTTTTGAGCAGTTATTATGGGCCAAATGCTAGGTTCTAGTAAGTCAAAAGGTGAAAATGATCCAATCCCAAATCTCAAGTCACTCATTATTGAGTCAGAAAATACACATACAAATGATTTTAACATAGCTGCTATAATAGAGGTACATAAAAATGTTTCTGTCACATGAATGATTGATATCTATGATATGAAAATAAGAAATTAAAATAAGAGGTTCAATCGTGGTCGAAAGATGGGTTAGCTAAATGATAAATTTGCAAGAGAAAAAGTCTGTCTTGTAGTTACTTTTGTGTTGTTGGCAGTCGCTAATATGCCTGGCTTGCAGTACTTTTCACTTCTGTAGTTACATCACTTTGGCTCCAGAGTAGCAGAAAACTAAATGGAAGTTGGATGATTCCCAATGTGTTTCTGAGTAGCTGGAAGAGGGGTAAATTGGGTGCAGTACATCAGTTTGCTGGTAAGCCCTTTCATTTGCTGCTCATTTATAAGGCAGCAAGAATTAAGAATTCTACTTAGCTTTATTTTTTTTGCATTCTGTCCTCACAGCCAATTCTTTCACCCCATTAATTTTTCTTCTGCCTCACTTCTTTGAATTCTCGTATTTCCTCACCACTGCCCTGAGGCCAAATTAAATTTGTCAAAGAGCATTTGGAACTCAGGTCCATAAACTTTGAATGCCAAACCACAACTGTTAGATTTTCACAGTTTTCAGAAGCTTGTCTGGCCCTAAAACAGGATATCTTATTTGGCTTCTGCTTTCTCCATTCGTCACTTTACAGTAATAAAAATTATAGAGTCCCCTTCAGCAGTCTCATAAGCTACAAAGTTGTGTTCATGAAAACCAATTAAAATTTTATCCTCATTGTCTCTTTTGCCTAGCACACAATAAGTATAAATTTTATTTTAAATTTTTGGAAAAAATCATTTAGTTGATTGATATAGCAATAAAAAGACATTTTAGATCACCTAAGATAAAAAACCTTGACTAAAATGTCTTTGTTTCACCATAATATTTCTTCTCAAGTTGCCAAAATCTATCTTAAATGACTAAAGCATGGTATATATAAAATGTGTTCTCTGGCAAAACTTTTACTGATTGAAACCTGTAGCTAATCTGAAGAAATTCCATCTTAAAGTGTGATTTTGGTACTGTGAAAATCATGGAAACTAATTTGCTTGGTAGTCTACCTATTTCTGACATACATATACTTTATTGTGGGGTCACCTGGCATGAGATCTGGAGATTGGAATTGAGTGAAAGAATTGTGTTTGGGAAGTACAGGAAAAACCCATGGGGAATGGAGGAGTGATGCAAGAAAGGGAATAAAGATGATCTATTAAATGAGCATTATTGTGGATGCCTGGACCTTAACCTAGAGGGAAGACTCTGGGAAATAATGCAACACACACAACTGAGATATGATGAGGTATGACAGTTGGATACTAAGTCTCAAGTCATTTGTTGAAGACTCTCCTGCCTCTGGGAGTGTTAACTCATTGAAACGCCTAGCCTGCCATGCAGTAGCTCCCTCTGGACAACTCACCTTTTCCTCATTCCAGAAACACAGGTCTGCTCTTGGTTGAAAGTCAGCTGATACCAGCACACAGTGGCCCTTACACCCCAGGGCAATGTATGGGCCATTGACAGTACCTGCTACAATGCAGTTGTCAAATTTCAGATTATTTGAAGATCTGCCAAGTAGAGGGAACAAAGTTAAATTATAAAATCTTTGCTCTTTTTTAAGCCATTTATCCTATATTATCCCTTATTGGTAAGTTTAATCAAGACATTTCTTCATCTCTCTACTCATGCTTTTGCACTGGAGGAGATACACAGAGGCAACCAGATAGTGGACAAAATGGAGAGAAACAAAGCTACCCAACTGATTCATAAGCTGGAGAAGCAGACCATGAAAATCAACAGTTGTCATAAAGGCTTCTACAACTCAGAAGATGCCTTAGCTGTATATTAGAACAAATCATTAAGTGCTATATCACTGTCATCATTAATGTCACACATTTATTTGACATCTCCATTGGAATAAAATATAGTTAAGCAGTATAAAAAGCAGTCAAACCAATGTGCTTTTCCCCCCTCGAAATCTAAAATCTGAAGAAGACACTGAAATGAGTATAAAAGCATAGTTCAAAGTATACAAGGGCAATGAAGGTAATGAATGGAAAGCAAGCCAGGTTAATATGAACTAGTAAGTACTACTTCATAGTAAATGGTAGAGTCTTTAGTAAAATGGAGAACTTGAGCTCTGTCTGAAGCAGACAGTTTTCATATGGAGATGCAGCCCTAGTGTTAGGAATTATCCAAACTTTCCATAGTAGGTGTATAGTGACGTTCATGTGGCATTATCAAAAGTTTTAAATGAGTAGGTAATACCCTTTGTTCCACATATATTTAAGCCAAATGAAATATATTTGCTGACCAGATTAAGCAAATAGGTCAAACTTAGTTGAAGATATCTGACACAGAGAGATGTATGAATAGCAGATGACTTTCACTGGTGAAAAAGGAAGAATTTACGTCTTTGTATGTGTATGTCTGTGTATGTATGAGAGTGAGAGGACAGGATCACCTGGTGTGTTTCATGCATTTACATATGTGCATATGTAAACATATACACTGAAAACAATGAGATAAGTATATTTTCTGAGATGATGAGTAGACAAGATAACAAAATAACTATTTTCTATATATTTCTGTCATTTCAATTATGTTCTTAATAAGACCAACTTAGACATTGCTTTATCACCAACTCCTTAACTTTACTGGAAAATATTTTTGCAAGAGGGGTTTTGGGGTGAGTAGGTGGATTTAGAAGAAACTCCACAATTAAATAGGTTTGGCATAAGGTAAGAGATTTAAACTGCTTATTTTGTGAGTGTTTGGAGAGGTTTGTAAGAACTTTGGATTGTACCTTGAGTATCAAAAAAGTATATATTGATAGCTCCTAGATGTTGAGTTCTAAGATATATATTTTACCTTTGTTGTCTCACTTAGTCCCAAGAGCAATCTTGTATGTTGTCAAGGAACTAGTTTAGAGAAAGAAAAATATATCCTTCTATACATACATGTATACAAAGACATAGAATTTAAACAGATTGATCCAGATTACAGGAATGATACACATTAGGCCCTTGCTGGTTTGGCTTGGTGGACAGAGCATCAGCCTGAGGACTTAAGGATCCCCGGGTTTGATTCCAGTCAAGGGCATGTACCTGGATTGCAGGCTTCGTCCCCAATAGGGGGCATGCGGGAGACAACCAATCAATGATTCTCTCTCATCATTGATGTTTATATATTTCTTTCCCTATTCTGTCCTCTTTGAAATCAAGAAAAAAAAATAACATTAAAAAAAATAATAAACATGGAGAATCAGGAAGATGGCAGCATAGGTAAACACCTACACTGCTGCCTCGCACAACAATTTCAAAACTACAACTAAAAGACAGAACAGACATCATCCAGAACCACAGGAAAGCTGGCCGAGTATAAGTTCTACAACTAGAAGGAAAGAGAGGGGCTCACAGAGACCCAGAGGAGCTGCAAAAACTGAGGAAAGGAGACGCGCGCGCTGAGAGAGCGGGTGCCCGAGTACCTGGCTGGCTTTCTCTGGCGGGAGGGAAACAGAGACTCCTGGCGGCATTGAACCCCTTGTCCTGCGACACTAGACCCCAGACCCAGCCGAGACTCATACGGGGGGAGTTTGGACTGTGAAAAGGGAGAGGTGCACGGAAATTTGGGGGAGTCTCGAAAGATGGGAGGCCTGGTCACGGTCGCGCACACACACGGCGCCGCACGGAGGACAGATTGCTGATTGTGCTGCTGTCTTTTGCGACTGGGCGGGAGACAGACCCTCGCAACTGTGCCACTTCTGAGTCCACTGGGCCCCTGTTTCCGGCGAAACCCTGGAGATCTGGACTCGTGTGCTCCTGGGGCGCAGTGGAACTGGAAAGGCAGTGGTCTGGAGGCACTGCACGGGGACCACTCCAGCCATTGCCCAGTCACGTGAGACTCCAGGGCCGTGGAGGGCGGGGACGACTGGAAGGCAAGGCGGTCCCTTAAGCCCTGAGACTCCACCCATCCCAAGCTCAACAGAGGCTTCTGTGTTTTGCAAGTACAGAAGTTTCCCCGACATAGTGAAAATGCCAAGACAAGGGAAGGGATCACATGCAAAAGAAATGGAGGAAAAAAAACGACTGGATATAGAGTTCAAAACCACGTTTATAAGGTTTTTCAAGAATATGCTAGAAAAGATGGATAAATTTAGTGAGAGCCAAGAGGAGATGCAAAAAAGCCTACTAGAGATACAAAAAAATCTACTAGAGATGCAAAAGAGCCAACTAGAGATGCTAGAGATGATGCCTAAATTTAGCGAGTCCCAAGAGAAGATGAAAAAGGACCAACTAGAGACACTGACTGAAATAAAAAATATACAGACTAGAGAAAGGCAAGA
>PVJN01025452.1:0-30029 GCA_004026805.1 Lasiurus borealis | reverse complement strand
GTCTCCGTACCTCAGCTTTTTGCAGTTCCTCTGGGTCTCTGTGAGCCCCTCTCTTTCCTTCTAGCTGTAGAACTTCCACTCAGCCAGCTTTCCTGTGGTTCTGGATGATGTCTGTTCTGTCTTTTAGTTGTAGTTTTGAAATTGTTGTGCGAGGCAGCAGTGTAGGTGTTTACCTATGCCGCCATCTTGGCTCCTCTCCCTCCAGGTATTTTCTTAAGCATTTCTTATTCTAAGAAGCTTTCCCTTATCTTCCCATCTCCAACTTATTTGGTTTGTCAGCTGCTATATTTACCCTTTTATATCAGTTTTCAAACTAATTAAGTAATTTGTTGCATATAATGTTTGCACAAAAGACACATTCCTTTTTTTTTCTTTTCTTTCAAAAACAATTTAAATGTTTGTCAAGCAAAATTGACAAGAAAGCCAGTTTTAGACATTTTAAGGAACACCATTTCACTTCCTTTAAATGAAATACCAACGAGGTGTTATCTCTTACTCTCACTATTTATTCCAGCACAATTAAGCCAAGCCATATGCTTTTCTTAGAAAATAACACCATTGAACTTCTTGTCCCTTTTTTGTCCAGTTATCACTTTTATTAGTGATATTAGTTCATATTTTTTCACTAATGTATTCAGTTTTGCTTTGGTTTCCATAATAGTTGTGACTGAATTCAAGCAAGTTTTGGAGGATTCAGCTCTGTCTTATACTAATTCTAATATTGATGCCAAGCTGTTTATATTTTTATCCAATAAATATGAAATGATGACCTGGCTGGCGTAGTTCAGTGGTTGAACATCCACCTATGAACCGGAGGTCATGGTTCAATTACCAGTCTGGGCATATGCCCGGATTGTATGCCATGCAGGAGGCAGCCAATCAATGTTTCTCTGTCATCATTGATGTTTCTTTCTCTCTCTTCTCTGAAATCAAAAATATATATATTTTTTTACAAAATTTGAAATGATGAAAATATCTCTGTTGTCTCTTTTATTGTGTTTGTCAAAAATCTACTTACCTCCAATAAAAAGAAATTGAATTACTTACCATTGACAATGTTTCTATAATTAGGATTATTAAATAACTTGACTTTGTCTATAAAGGCAAAGATTTATTTGACCTGTTACAACACGTAATATGTATTAATGTAGGCTTGCTTATTTTAAGCCATTTTAAAATGATTATTTGTCTATAACAAGATGTGTTTGTTCTGGTTTTACTTAAGAATTCTCTGTAAACAGTAAAAAATACATGGTCGAATCTCTAGGATAGGTGGAGACCTTTAAAAACATCCTACTTCCTGAGCCAAAATTCCATCATGGTGCTAGAAGACCTATACCTCCCCTGCCAAGAAAGCCACAATTCATTTTCCATACTTTCATATTGTACAATAAAACTTTATAGCCTCAACCTTAGATCTACCTTTTTGACTTAAATTTTCCCCCTTTCTGTTATTTCCATGCATGAGTGCATGAATATATATATGAAATAGCAATTAAAGTAATAGACTGAATTTTTTATGCATGTGTAAATAGAAATAGCCAAGGAAAAATTAGATTATTTACAGATGGGTTTTATCCTTACATAGAAAAATTTTACCAACAATATTTAGGTCTGTTGACTATGTCCTGTGCTATGACTGCTCCTACTAGTATGTAGCACATCTGACCATGGGTCTCTGATTTGGTGCTCTGATCTCTTTCCCAGTACAGCCCAGGAACATTGAAAAATCCTGCCAACCCCTTCTCTTACTCAGGATAAAGTTTAACTTAGAGGAAAGTGGAGGTAATAGGTGTTCATGCCTGTTAGCTCTGCCTTATCTTTTTTTTTTTAATTTAAAAGTGAAGTTTATATAAGATAGTGGCCCCACATTTTTTGTTGTTGTTGTTGTTGATGTAATTTATGTGAATTTTAATTTTTTACATGATTTCAAGTTTGCAGGAAGTTGCAAAAGTAATACAAAAAATCCCTATAAACCTTTATCCAAATTGGCACTTATTAATATTTTGTCCCATTTGCTTTATTATCTATGTAATTTTATGAACATGATTATGTATAATGAAGTAATTTATAGCCTCTTATAATTAATCAATATAGGTACAATGATTTAAACCCAAACTAAAAACATCACTTTTTTGCCAGAGTCAGCAGTCTAAATATTAATTCCTTGGATTGAGCCAAATCTGAAGCTCTGCGGTCATGTTCCTGTAGTTCCCCAAGAGGCCTGCCTGTATAGACACCCTTTTCTGGGTAGGGAGAGGCAGCTGGATTATAACTGGTTCATGTGGTAAAGCCAGAAGGGGAAGACCTAAAAACACCATCTTGAGTAAACAGCCTTCCCTGAAAAAAGCTGTACGCACTCTTGGCAGATCATAAGTCATATGTGTGGCAGGAGCAGACCCATTTCCAGCTTCTTCACTTGTCTTTGATCACCTGCAGCTCTACCCATGCCTTAGGAATGCTTTTGAAAGTACAAGCTGGATTCCCTCAGTAAATAGCACTCAAAGAAGTCACTTGAAAAGATTGCTCTAATTCACTCTTGCTGTGGGCCTCCCAGGGTAAAATAATATAATCCATGTCTTTTCCATCATGAGGAAATCGTTGTCACTGAATCTCCAATTCATTCTATATCCAACCAAAGAGCTCGACAGTTGAGGTTTCCAAATCAAACACAAATGTGTCTTTTTGCTGAGAGATGATGGCAGTGATATGTGCCTTCTGGAGCCCCACAGCCTCTTTTGGTGAGGACAGGGAGTAATAGTTGATTGACTCAAGATTTGCTATTGGTTAACAGGTAAAAGGAAACCATACAGCTTTGCCGTTTGCAATGCCCACATCTCTGCAGCAGTTTAGACACTGGCTCCTAAAAGAGGAGGACAGCTTTCCCTGCTCTCATCACAAAATGGTAGGTCCTATGAGAGCACAAAGGCTCCAGGGAACTCTGCCTGTGGACTCTCACAAAGAGTGTCACATTACAGTTGGAGTGAAGGTCTGACACTCCATAGATGAAAAACACTAGTTTATCCTCAAAACCCACAGTCAATAGTGGAGTGAAGAAATGTCAAGCAAAGTAATAAGCATCTTTCACTTTCCTCCGTACTCTAGAGAGGCCCAGGAAGGAACCTGCCAGATGTCAATCAGCTGCAAATACAGTGCCCCCAAGATGTGCCCTTTTCTGTTCACTGTAAAGCTGCGACTGCAGTGGTAGAATGCAGTTTCTATTTTGACACACTGCCTGCATCATGTGAGTAAGGTAGATGGTATCTTTGAATGTGAGTAATGGATCTCTGCTTTTCAGGAATTTGAAATGAAGTTCAGCCTGAAGAAGCATTTCATGGCTACCGTTTTCATGATGTTGTCAATGACTTAAAAATCTGTTGTTCTAAGATCAGTCCTCTTTAGACGAAACCTTTTCTAATGTACTAAAGGAAGGCCAGGACTAATATCCATATTCAGATGCAAATTGAGCTTTTGGGAAAATATTCCAATCTCAACAATCACTGCTATCGTCATAAAAACTTATGTTATCAAAATGCTTGTTATATGGGTTGCCAGAGAGCCAGCCTTCTGCAATGGATTCAGCTTTGTTTGTAGGACTGGATGTGATAAAAGGATGAGTCTTAGTCTGTCAAGACTTGTCTGCCAAGATAACCTGTTAGATGGTTTCAAAATACAGTTTCACGTAATCTTTCATGTAGGTAGGTATGTGAAGTCTGTACTATACCAATTCATCGTCAGCACTGCTTTATTTTCATTATTTCCCTTCCATATGATGATGGAGGGATGAGATTTCAGTCTCCTGATCTGGTAAGCAATTTCTGTTCTCACTGAATTTATGAAGTCCCAATCATTTTAATAAAGAGCACAGGCAAACAAAATCCTGCCATAAAAATTCTCTTATACAGTAAAAAATACATGGTGGAATCTCTAGGATAGATGGAGACCTTTAAAAACGTTCTCCCCATACCTGAAGAACGTTCATGTTAGCATCCTCAGCAGACTGCAAAAGGAGTGATAATAAGTCAAAGGTTATGCAATCCTAGAATAAATCTGCTGGGATCCAGTTTCATTCTTTCAGAAATATGGGAAATTCATTAATTTTGGAGTTAAAAACTACGACTGAGAAGACCCTTCTATGGGCTCTTGTAATAGGTCCATTGTCCTAGAATAAACCTTAGCTAGTTTTTTTATTTAAAGTCCCATTCAGTTTAAAAAGAATTGTCAAGTTGTACCCAGTCTGGTTTCCATGCCCATGAGGCCACCAAGTTTCTAAGTAATTTTCTTGTTAATTTTCACAAAGAGTTTAACAGTCCTTTCCTCAAGCTGAAGTTCAATGCTGTATGTCTGCTGTGTTTGCAATTTAGGGATTTCTATGATCACTTGACCAGGGACTGGCTTAGAGCTGACAACATCAAAAGAAGATTCTCTTAAGATTTTACTGCTGGGCATGGTTGTCATATATAGGGGGAAATGTGAAATAGTTTAGAATATTATAAGCTTCAACTCTGACATCTTTCCAGATGCCCTGGGTCAGAAAGGAAGGCCCAAGTTCCAAATAAAGGAATACTGCTCCTTTCGAATAAAATTGACATGGCTTTCTTTCTGTACACTGGGAGGGCAGTCTGAAGGTACCTCATAGCTAGTGTGAGCTCTGTTCTGCTCTTTGGGCTGGAAACGCAGCTCAAGGGAGGTTAGGGCTTTGATTACATGGGTAACATCAAAGCTCTATCTTAACATGTTTGTTTTCCCAATAACATTGAGCAAGACCTTTGTAACTGTACCAACACCCTCAAAAATCAAGTTTACCTTTTGCCATTTGCTAATGTCAAAGGGGATTTGAAATTTCTTGCTATATATCCAGTTATCCAAGGAGTTCCATGTAGTTAAGGTCATTAAATTTGTAGCAAGGATCCATTGAGGGAACGCAGGCGCTGGCTGCTGGGATGGACATACACGAAACCTAGTTGAGGATGTGCTGGGACAGCCAGAGCCCTCCCCAGGCAGTTTGAATGAGCCTTTCCCATTGTAGATCTTCTAACTTCACTGCAAGCTAGGGTCTGCACTGCACAGCACTAGCAGCAAGAGCAGGCAGAGACGCATGCTGAGACCCAGAGGAAGATGTTGGTACCAGTGCTGCAGGAGACCACGGAAGGCTCAGTGAGCTCTTGTAGCCTCCAAACTTTTTATCAACAGAGATACATTTCTTTATTATTTTCCAATTATTTCACTTAATTTTTTTTACAAGAGAAGCTTATTAAACACATGGTTTCTCCATTTTTATACAAGTACCAAGCAGAATTTGTAGTTAATGTGAAATAACCAATGTTATCATTTTCAGTTATAATCAAAAGCAAAAAAAAAAAAAAAACTGCCTATGTGATGATATGCTTAAATGTTCAGTTCTGTGAAGCTTTCTGAAGTGTTGAAACTAGTTCACAGGTTCCCACTTTAATGGAGGTCATGGTGTCCAACTCCTATGTTTGAAAAATCTGTGTGAGAAAGAAAATTCTGCAGTGCACATATTATAACCTAATTCCTCTTCCCTTTCTCTGGCTCTAATTGTTTTGTTTGTAAAATGGGATAATAGTTTATTAACCACTAAAAGTCAAGGATATAAATAAGAAGATATTCTGGAATCTTTTCTAATTTTTATTAAATTATTCATTCAATAGATATTTAAATGCTAAGCCCTAAGCTGCATAAAGGTAAGACAAATACAGTATATCTGCATTAATAGGATTTTACAATTTAGTTATTAGCTGTGTTATTGGTATTATGTTATTCAAATAGCTCTTGTCTTTATTGTAGTATTTCACTCACCTAGTTTCTAATTGTATTGGCTCAGCTGTTTGGCATCAAGACTTCCATCTGTAGAGAAGCAACATTACCCTTCTTTCTCACTCAGTTTCAAGTAGAAAGATTTTTTTTAACCTCAATGATTCTTTCAAGGCCATACTACCATCTGAAGATGTCACCTTATAGATGTCAATTACTACTCCCTATAACACTTCTTCACTTGGGAACAAGGATCAGTCTCTCTTTAAAAAACTGATGGGGAAAAATGAAAAAATAAAAATGAAAAACTGAGTCCAGCACAGAAGTTCTCCAGGTGCAGACACAGCTGATCCTCACAACCAATTGGCTTGGAGGCCAATTCCCCCCAGTGATACCAACAAAAAACATGACTTAACTACAAGACTGTACACACAGTCCATAAAGGGGTGCAGCAAGAGTGTTCACCTCAAGTAACTGGGGAGGTGGAGCTACTGGGCCATATGGACACCTAGCACACAAAACTACTCTACCAACTCAGGGAAGCAGCGAAAATGCGGAGACAAAGGAACAGATCACAAACGAAAGAAATGGAGGAAATCAATTACCTGCTATAGAGTTCAAAACTACGGTTATAAGATTTTTCAAGAATTTCCTAGAAAAGGTGGATAAATTTAGCGAGACCCAAGAGTAGATGAAAAGGGATCACCTAGAAATTAAACATACAATGACAGAAATAAAAAATATTATACAGAGACCTAACAGCAGACTAGAGGAAGGCAAGAATGAAGTCAAAGATTTGAAATACAAAGAATTAGAAAACAACTGAAAAAGGAAAAACAACCCAAAAATGTGAAGAAAGTGTAAGTAGCTTCTGGGAGAACTTCAGATATACCAACATCAGAATTATGGGGGTGCCAGAAGAAGAGAGAGAGCAAGATACTGAAAACGTATTTGAAGAAATAATGACTGTAAACTTCTCCTACCTGGTGAAAGACTTACAAGTCCAGGAAGCGCACAGTATTTCAGACAAAAGGAATCCAAAGAGGACTACACCACAAATCATAATGACAATGCCAAGAGCAAAAGACAAAAAATATTGAAAGCAGAAAGAGAAAAACAGTTCATTATCTACAAGGGAGCACCCATATGATTGTCAGCTGGCTTCTCAACAAAAACGATGCAGGCCAGATGGGAATGGCAACAAATATTTCAAGTGATGAATAGCAAGAACCTACACAAAGATTACGCTATCCAGCAAAGCTATCATTCAGAATTGACGGTCAGATAAAGCTTCACAGATAAGTAATAGCTAAAGGAGTTCATTAGCACCAAACCAGTATTATATAAAATGCTGAAAGGTACTCTTTAAGAAAAAGAAGAAGAAAAAGGTAAAGTTAAAAATTATGAACCACAAATACATAATTATCAACAAGTGAATCGAAAAGTCAAGTGAATTGAAAATCTGATGAACAGAAGAAACTGGTGAATATAATAGAATCAGGGGCATAGAAAGGGAGTAGACTGATAATTCTCAGTGGGAAAGAAGTGAGGATGGGTACAAGGAGAGACTGGACAAAAATCATACAACTATGGATGAGGACACGGGGAAGGGAAGTAAGGGCAGAGGATGGAGTGGGAGCCAGGTGGAGGGGAGCAATGGGGGGAAAAAAGAGGAACAATTGTAATCTGAACAATAAAGATTTATATTTTAAAAATCACATGATCACATCAATAGAAAAAAAGCATTCAACAAAATCCAACACTCATTTTTTATAAAAACTCAGCAAATTGATCATAATAAGATTCGGAATCCAAGATGGCGGCATAGGTAAACGCCTACACTGCTGCCTCGCACAACAATTTCAAAACTACAACTAAAAGACAGAACGGACATCATCCAGAACCACAGGAAAGCTGGCTGAGTGGAAATTCTACAACTAGAAGGAAAGAGAGGGGCTCACAGAGACCAAGAGGAACTGCAAAAAGCTGAGGTACGGAGACACATGTGCTGAGAGAGCGGGTGCCGGAGTACCTGGCTGGCTTTCTCTGGCGGGAGGGAAACGGAGACTCCCAATGGCATTGAACCCCTTATCCTATGACACTAAATCCCAGATCCAGCTGAAACTCATGCGGGGGGGAGTTTGGACTGTGAAAAGGGAGAAGTTCACGGAAATTTAGGGCAGTCGCAAAAGATAGGAGGTCTAGTGGCGGTGCACACGGCACTGCACAGAGGACAGATTTCTGATTGTACCGCTGGCTTTTGCAACTGGGCGGGAGGCAGACCCTCCCAACTGTGCCACTTCTGAGTCCACTGGGCTCCTGTTTCGGGCAAAACACTGGAGACCTAGACTCGTGTGGTCCTGGCAGGCAGGGGAGCTGGAAAGGTCGGTCTCGAGGCACTGCGGGCGTACCCGTGCACAAGGACATCTCCAACAATGACCCAGTAACGTGAGACTCAGGGGGCGTGGAGGGCAGGGCTGACTGGAAGGCAAGGCAGTCCCTTAAGCCCTGAGACTCCACCCATCCCAAGCTCAACAGAGGCTTCTGTGGTTTTGCAAGTAAAAAAGTTTCCCCGACATAGTGAAAATGCCAAGACAAGGGAAGGGATCACAAACAAAAGAAATGGAGGGAAAAAAACGACTGGATATAGAGTTCAAAACCACACTTATAAGGTCTTGCAAGAATATGCTAGAAAACATGGATAAGTTTATCAAGTCCCAAGAAGAGATGCAAAAGGACCAACTAGAGATGCTAGGGATGATGCATAAATTTTGCGAGTCCCAAGAGGAGATGAAAAAGGACCAACTAGAGACACTGACTGAAATAAAAAATATACAGAGTCCTAACAGCAGACTAGAGAAAGGCAATAATCAAGTGAAAAATTTGAAATATAAAGAAACAGAAAACACTCGACTGGAAAAGCAAGAGGAGAAAAGAATCCAAATATGTGAATATAATGTAAGGAGACTCTGGGACAGCTTCAAGCGTACCAACATCAGAATTGTGGGGGTGCCAGAGGAAGAGAGAGAGCAAGATACTGAAAACCTATTTAAAGAAATAATGACTGAAAACTTCCCACATCTGTTAAAAGAAATAGACTTACAAGTCCAGGAAACACACAGAACCCCATATAAAAGGAATCCAAAGAGGACCACACTAAGACACATCATAATTAAAATACCAAGAGCAAAAGACAAAGAGAATATTAAAAGCAGCAAGAGAAAAACAGTTCATTACCTACAAGGGAGCACCCATATGACTGTCAGCTGATTTCTCAACAGAAACGATGCAGGCCAGACGTGAGTGGCAAGAAATATTCAACGTGATGAATAGCAAGAACTTACAACCAAGAATAATCTATCCAGCAAAGCTAACATTCAGAATTGAAGGGCAGATAAAGAGCTTCACAGATAAGAAAAAGCTAAAGGAGTTCATCAACTCCAAACTAGTATTATATGAAATGCTGAAGGGTACTCTTTTAGAAGAGGAAAAAGAAAAAGATAAAAGCCAAAAAATTATGAACAACAAATACAATATCTATCAACAAGTGAATCTAAAAGTTAAGTGAATTAAAAGTTTGATCAACAGAATAAACTGGTGAATATAATAGAATCAGGAGCACAGAAAGGGAGTGGACTGACAATTCTCAGGGGGAAAGGCGTGAGGGGTGTACAGGGAGAGACTGGACAAAATCATACACCTATGGATGAGATCAATGGGAGGGAGCTAATGGCAGAGGGAGGGGTGGGAGCTGGATGGAGGGGTGCTATGGAGGGGAAAAAAGAGAAACAAATGTAATAATCTGAATAATAAAGATTTAATTTAAAAAAATTAAAAAAAAACTCAGCAAATTGAGAATAGAGAAATACCTCAACATAGTAAGAGCTATATATGACAAACCTACAGTGAACATCATACTAATTGGACAAAAACTGTAACCATTTCCTCTAGGAACAGAAACAAGACAGATGTTTGCTTTTACCACTCTTCTCTAAAACATTACTGTAAGCCCTAGCCATAGTAATCAGATAAAAAGAAATAAAGAAACATTCACATTTGAGAGGAAGTAAAACTATCATGATCCACCAAAAAAGTACTAGATTTAATAATTGAATTTGTCACTGTAGCAGGGTACAAAATTAATATCCAGAAATTGATGTCATTTATATACACCAATACTGAATTCTCAGAAAGAGAAACTAAACAATTCTATTTACCATTGAAACAACAACAAAAATTAAGATACTTAGGAATAAACCTAACTAAGGAGGCAAAAGACATATAGTCAGAAAACTACAGGACATTGAAAAAAAGATGAAAGAAAGTATAAACAAGTGGAAGAATATGTTGTTTTCATGGATTAATAGAATCAACATCATTAAAATGTTCATACTAACCAAAGCAATCTGCAGATTTAATGCAATCCCTATTAAAATACCAACGGCATATTTCACAGATCTAAAACAAATACTCCAAAAGTTTATATGGAACCAAAAACAACCTGAATAGCTACAGCAATCTTTTCTTGTTGTTGTTAGTTATTGGATTTTTTTTTTCAGTTGTTTTAGTAGCTAAGCTTTATTTTGTTGATTCAAAAGGCATTTCTGATGAGGCAAATCTTCTTATGTCTTTAATTTAATGAATCTTTATTGTTCAGATTATTACATTTATTTCTCTTTTTTTCCCCCTTAGCTCCCCTCCACCTGGCTTCCACCCCTCCCTCTACCCTTACCTCCCCCTACATTGTCCTCATCCATAGGTATATGATTTTTGTCCAGTCTTTACCTGGACCCCCTTCACCCCTTTTCCCCTGAGAATTGTCAGTCCACTCCCTTTCTGTGCTCCTGATTCTATTATATTCACCAGTTTATTCTGTTCATCAGATTTTTAATTCACTTAATTTTTAGATTCAACTTGATAGATATGTACTTGTTGTTCATAATTTTTATCTTTACCTTTTTCTTCCTCCTCTTCTTAAAGAGTATCTTTCAGGATTTCATTTAATACTGGTTTGGTGCTGATGAATTCCTTTAGCTTTTTCTTATCTATGAAGCTCTTTATCTGCCTTCAATTCTGAATGATAGCTTTGCTAGGTAGAGTATTCTTGGTTGTAGGTTCTGGCTATTCATCACGTTGAATATTTCTTGCCACTCTGTCTGGCCTGCAACTGACAGTCGTATGGGTGCTCCCTTGTAGGTAATGAACTGTTTTTCTCTTGCTACTTTGAATATTCTCTCTTTTTCTTTTGCTCTTGGTATTTTAATTACAATGTGTCTTGGTGTGGTCCTCTTTGGATTCCTTTTATTTGGGATTCTGTGTGCTTCCTTGACTTGTAAGTCTATTTCTTTACCAGATGTGGGAAGTTTTGAGTCATTATTTCTTCAAATAGGTTTTCAGTTGCTTTCTCTCTTCTTCTGGCACCCCATAATTCTGATGTTGTTACGCCTGAAGTTGTCCCACAGGCTCCTTACACTATCTTCACATTTTTGGATTCTTTTTTCTCCTTGCTTTTCCAGTTGAATGTTTTCTGCTTTTTTATATTTCAAGTTTTTTACTTGATTCTTGCATTTCTCTAGTCTGCTCTTAGGTCTCTGTATACAGTGGTACCTCGAGATACGAGTTTAATTCGTTCTATAACCTTGCTCATAGTATATCAACTTGCTCGTATCTCAAAGCAAATTTCCCCGTTGAAATCAATTGAAATGCTATTAATCCGTTCCAGCCCCCAAAATGCCACCCCAGTTGTTCTTGTTACGTGTTTCTGAAAAAGAAAAACTTATTTATAAATGACAAATATTGTATAAAAACATAATAAAAGAGAATATAAAGGAATAAACTAGTTTTATAAAGTGTATTTACCTACTCGTTATACTCTTAATGCTACACTTTATTCCTATACTGAATGTAATTTAACTAATCTTCACTGAACTTAATTGCTACTGGTCTTTGCATTTTTGGCCAATTTAAAAAAAAAACGTGTCCAATGAGGTTTGCCTCTTCCTCCCTTTCAGAATGTTTCTGAAATGGGTGAGGCAAGCAAGTTTCATTGAACAGCTCTGATGCATGACCAGTAGCAACTTTTTGGGGGTTTTCTTTTCCACGAAGTGTGACACCCTCTCCCACATTCCTAAGATCTCCTTTATCTCACTTGTAGAGATCTCCTCCATCTCTGGCTCCTCCTGGAAACCAATTTCTTGGAGAACCTCCGCATGTTGCTGAGACTGCAACTCTTGTAACTCCTCCAGAGAGTGCTACTCGAGGAGCTCATTCACGTCTCTCTCATCCACCTCCAGGACCATGGATATTCCCAGAGACACTATCTCCTCCTTCACTGGCACCTCGGGTTCGAATCCTTCAAAGGTCCTTTCGGCTATGGCCTCAGACCACAGCTTCTTCCATGCAGAGGTCAAAGTCCTCGTTGTAACACCCAGCCAGGCCTGATCAATAACTCTGAGGCATATCACGATGTTACAGTGGTTCTTCCAGAACTCTCGAAGGGTGAGGTTTGTGTTCTCCATCACCTCAAAGCAGCGCCGGAACAGGTGCTTGATGTACAGCTGTTTAAAATTAGAAATCACCTCCTGATCCATGGGCTGCAGGATAGGAGTGGTGTTGGGAGGTAGGTAGATAACCTTTATAAACTTGAACTCTTCAAGGAGTTCATCTTCGAGGTTCGGTGGGTGAGCAGGAGCATTGCCGAGGACGAGGCAGGCTTGCAGGGTTAGGTTGTTTCCCTGTAGATATTTCTTAACAGAAGGGCCGAAAACCAGGTTTACCCACTCCACAAAGAACTGCCTGGTGACCCATGCCTTCGGGTTTGCCCTCCACATAACTTGCAGTTTATCTTTTAAAATCTTATGTGATTTTAAAATCTGGGGTTTTCCAAATGGTATTCCAGCAGAGGCTTGATGTTGCAGTCGCCATTCGCATTGGTGCACAGTACGAGAGTTAGCCTATCCTTCATGGGTTTGTGGCCTGGCATCGCCTTCCCCTCTGCTTTTATATAAGTCCTATTCGGTATCTTCTTCCAGAAAAGCCCTGTCTCCTCACAGTTGAAGACTTGCTGGGGGATATATCCTTTGGCTTTTATCAGTTCTAAAAAAGTTTTGAGGTAATCCTCAGCTGCCTTCACATCCGAACTTGCTGCCTCACCATACCTGACGATGGAGTGAATGCCAGACCTTTTCCTGAAGTTATCAAACCAGCCTCTACTGGCTTTAAATGAGTCTTTCGATGCTTCGTCCGTGGAAGTGCGTGGGCTCTGCTCCTGCAAATCACTGTAAATCATTCATGCCTTCTCGTATATGATGCCCTGTGTAAATGTATCTCCTTTAAGCTGCTTCTCCGTCACCCACACCATCAGTAGATTCTCCATCTTTTCATGAAGAGAGCTACGGAGCTTAGAAATTATTGTAATGCCCTTACCTGGCCTTATACATACCCTTTATTGACTCCTTCTGTTTAAGCACAGTGCATATCGTTGAAGTGCTACGCCCGTGTTGCCTCGCCAAGTCAGCCACTTGCACACCTTGCTCATATTTTTCTATGATTTCACGCTTTAATTCAATAGACATCCTCTTATGAGCACTGACCTTTCCACTCGCTTTCTTCGGACCCTTGGTTATAAAAACAAATGTGATAAAGTATGTAAATGCACAAAAGATGCTTCAACAACGAGGTAAACAAGCACACTGACTGAGGCGTGGGAAATTATGAGACGCTCGAGTCCTGGTATATTGGTGGGTCATGTGCAGCTGGCCGATCTGCGCTATTACTCATATCTCAAATGTTGCTCATATTTCAAAGCAAAAAAATCACTCGCTCAGTGGCTCGTATCTCAAAAATCTCGTATGTTTGGGCAGTCGTATCTCGAGGTACCACTGTAATATTTTTTATTTCAATCAGTGTATGTTTCATTGCTAGTTGGACCTTTTTCATCTCTATTTGGTCCTTTTTCATCTCCTCTTGGGTCTTGCTAAATTTATCCATCTTTTCTAGGAAATTCTTGAAAAACCTTATAATAGTGGTTTTGAACTCTATTTGTTTTCCTCCATTTCTTTTTGTTTGTTTGTTTTCTGTTCCTATGTCCCCACATTTTCATTTTGCCGGGAGAACTTGTGTTGGAATCAGCCTTATGATACAAGACTTGCAAAACTGCAAAAGCCTCTGTGTTGAGCTTGGATGGGTGGAGTCTCACAGTGCCTTGGTTTCCAGTCAGTCCCACCCTACACAGCTGCTGGGTCTCAAGTGTCTCTCTGTAATCCCTGGAGCCTTCATGTGCACATGTGCGGGTGCTTGTCTAGCCCTCTGCCTTTCCGGCTCCCCTGTGCTCCAGGATCTGTATGAGTCTGGGTCCCTGGGATCTCACCTGAAACCTGGGTTTAGTGGAGTTAGAAGTGGTGCAGTTGGGAGACTCTGTCTCCCGGCCACTTGAGCAGGCCAGCGGCACAATCAGCACTCAGTCTTCTGGGCACAGGCATGTGCGCCTCAGACCTCTGCCCTTTTGCAGCTCCCCTAAATATCCAGGCACTCCTCATTTTCACTGTACAGACTCACCTCATATGAGTTGCCTGGACCTGGGATTCAGTGCCATAGGATAAGGGGTTCAGTGCAGTTGGGAGTCTGCGTCTCTCTCCCGTCAGAAGAAGCCAGCCAGGTACTCCTCTGCCCGCTCTCTCCACACGTGCATCTCTGTACTTCAGCTTTTTGCAGCTCCTCTGAGTCTCTGTGAGCCTCTCTCTTTCCTTCTCAGCCAACTTTCCTGTGGTTCTGGATGATGTCCGTTCTATCCTTTAGTTGTTTTAAAATTGTTGTGCAAGGCAGCAGTGTAAGTATTCACCTATGCCGCCATCTTGGTTCATCTCCTCCAGCAATCTTAAGAATAAAGTTGGAGGGATCACAATACCAGATATCAAGTTATACTACAAAGTGACTGTAATCAAAACAGCCTGGTACTGGTGCGAGAACAGGTGTAGAGATAAGTGGAACAGAAGAGAGAACCCAGAATCAACTCAAGCTATTATGCTCAATTAATATTTGACAAAGGAGGCAGTAACATATAATGGTGTCAAGATAGTCTTTTCAATCAATAGTGTTGGGAAAATTGGACAGATTCATGCCAAAAAAAAAAAGAAAAAGAAACTAGACCACCAACTTATATCATGCACAACAATAAGCTCAAAATGGATAAAAGACTTTAATGTAAATCAGGAAACCATTAAAAATCCTAGAAGTAACCATAGTCAGCAAAATCTCAGACATCTCTCAGGGCAGTATGTTTACAGATACATCTGCCAGGGCAAAGGAAACTAATAAAAAAAATAAGCAAATTGGACTACATCAAAATAAAAAGCTGCTCAGCAAAAGAAACCATCAACAAAATGAAAAGAGAGCCCACTATATGGGAGAACATATTTGGCAATGATACATTCAATTAAGGATTAATCTCCAAAGTTTATAGGGAACTCATACAACTTACAAAAAGAAGACAACTATCCAGCCGAGACGGGTTTGGCTCAGTGGATAGAGCGTCGGCTTGCGGACTGAAAGGTCCCGGGTTTGATTCCGGTCGGGGGCATGTACCTTGCTTGCGGACACATCTCCACTGTGGGGCGTGCAGGAGGCGGCTGATCGATGTCTCTCTCTCTTGGATGTTTCTGACTTTCTCCCTTCCTCTCTGTAAAAAATCAATAAAATATATATTTTTTTTTAAAAAAAGAAGAAGACAACTATCCAATTAAAAACATATATATATATATATATATATATATATATATATACATAGGCAAAGAACCTAAATAGACACTTCTCCAAAATAGACTTACCAGATGGCCAGGAGACATGAAAAAATGCTTAAAGTCACTGATCATAAGAGAGATACAAAGTAAAACAACAGTGAAGTATCATTTAATACTTTTCAGAATGGCCCTATCCAATTTGGCTCAGTAGATAGAGCATCAGCCTGCGGACTGAAAGGTCCTAGGTTCGATTCCGGTCAAGGGTATGTACTTTGGTTGCAGACACATCTCCAGTAGGAGGTGTGCAGGAGGCAGCTGATCGATGTTCCTCTCTCATCGACATTTGTAACTCTATTCTTCTCCCTTCCTCTCTGTAAAGAAATAAAATAAAATATATTTTTTTAAAAAATACTTTTCAGAATTGTTACCATCCACAAATTAACAAATGACAAGTGCTGGTGAGGATGTGGAGAAATGGGAACTCTAGTGCACTGCTGGTGTGAATGCAGACTAGTATAGCCATAAGAAAAACAGTATGGAGTTTCCTAAAAAAATTAAAGAAGAAATTGCCACTTGACCCAGAGATCCCACTTCTAGGAATATATCCTAAGAAACCAAAACACTAATCAGAAAGGATATTTTCAACTCTATATTCATAGCAGTGCTATTTACAATAGCTAAAAGCTGGAAACAGCCCAAGTTCCAATTAATAGTGGATAAAAAAGCTGTGGTTCATTTACACACTGGAATACTCTGCAGTAGTAGAAAAGAAGGAACTCTTATCCTTTGAGACAATGTGGAGGGACCTGGAGAGTATTATGCTAAGTGAAATAAGCTAGTAAGAGAAAGACATTTATCACATGGTCTCATATGTGGAATCTAATGAACAAAATGGATCCTAAGACAAGCACAGAATAGAGTGTCGAATCTCATTGTGAAGGCTGAGGGAGCGTGGGTGAGTGGGAAGAGATCAGTTAAAGAACTTGTACACATATGTGTATAACCCACAGCCCAGACAACATTGTGATGAAGGCTTGGGGTAGGGTTTGGGGGTCTGCTGGAAATGGAGATGAAAAGGGGACATATGTAAAACTTTTAACAATAAATATATTTTTAAAAAATTGGTAATACTAACCTAAATTGTCTATAAATGAAATTGGCATATGTAATAAATAATTTGTGACATAACTTTAAGAAAAGTATGTGAATCATGGTCAGTTTTTTGTTTGTTTACTTTTGTTTTGGGGTTTTTGTTGTGAAGCTTCACATGAGGATTTTTTTTTTCCCGTTGCTTTTCAGAGAGAGTGGAAGAGAGAGAGTGGAAAGAGAGAGAGAGATCAACTTGTTGCCTTTAGCATGCACCCCAATGGGATGCAGTGTGGGTCCCAAAACCTAGGTATGTGCCCCGGTCAGAAATTGAACCCTCAGCTCTTTGTGCACGGACCAAATGCTCCAACCACTGTGAACACTGGCCAGGGCATGGTCTGTTTCTTAAGTTAATAGAATACACAAAGATGGGAGAACACATCTACTACATACACGCTTTTCTGGGGTTTGTTATCAGCATCATATTACTACATATTCTATCTACACATTCATACAGCCACTTAGATTTGTAAATTAAATTATAATGTTTACTTTTGTGATGATCTTATGGAATAGCACCTAATATTAGAATCTAGAGTTCTTTGTTATTGATAACATGTAATAGTGTATCAGTGAATAAAAATTATCGCAAACTGTAATACTTAGGCTTACAAACATGGTCATAGATTTTTCTAAAAACTAATCATATTTACAATTTATGTTTTCATTCATAATGAAAAATTAAAATATTGAAATTTGCTAACATCAAATAGGATTTATCCGTAGGGGGTTTATACCCCCAATTAAGCATTCAGAATACAGGAAAAGAACATAGAGAAAGTATTCATTTTAACTTGTCACCTGATTTATCTTTTTTTAAAATATATTTTTATTGATTTTGGAGACAAAGGGAGGGGAGGAAGAGAGAGGGAGAAACATCAGTGATGAGAGAGAATCATTAATCAGTTGCCTTCTCCATGCCCCCTACTGGGGATCGAGTCTGTAAGCTGGATAGGTCCCCTGACCAAGAATCCAACCGTGTCCTCCTAGTCGATGCTTAGCCACTAAGCCACATCGTCTCACCTGATTTTTTAGTGTTCAAAAGGAACTTCATAGATATTTTGAGAGCAAAAAGAAAAGTTGGTAGCATATGCATATGACTTCTGTAAGAAATGAAAGGATACCTTTCCCAGCATTTTTCTAACTGTATAAAATGGCTGACCACAAAAGAAGCAATGTCATAGCTTTAGAATTATAGTAAGAGATAAGTGATGTAAGCCATAAGAGGAAATGGTTCAAATCCTGAAATAATTTTAAATCTCTGTTATCCAACAGGAATTTATTAAAAGTAATATCATATTACATTGTACAGTCCTATTGGCTAGCCTTTTTAATTTGACTGCAGAGTTCTAAAGAGAACTTTTTCAGGGTTAAAAAAATAGCTTTTTAAAACATGCAGGTGTATTTTTTTAATCAGTGAAAGCAAAAAGAGACAGATTTTAATAATTACGTGAAACAAAATCATGTTTGATAAGAATTTATTTTTAATAAATGTTTATTGTTCAGTTTATTACAGATGTTCCTCTTTTTCCCCCCTATAGTCCCCTTCTACTGATTTCCCACCTCCTACTCCCCCCCATCCCATGTCCTTACTCCCCGCCACTGTCCTCATCCATAGGTGTAAGATGTTTGTCCAGTCTCTTCTTGCACCCCCTTTCTCCCGAGAATTGTCAGTCCATTCCCTTTCTATGCCCCTGGTTCTATTATATTCACCAGTTTATTCTGTTCATCAGACTCTTTATTCACTTAGTTTTTAGATTCACTTGTTCATAGATATGTATGTGTTATCACTTTGTTGTTCATAATTTTTATCTTTACCTTATTCTTCTTTCTCTTCTTAAAGAATACCCTTCAGCATTTCATATAATCCTGGTTTGGCGGTGATGAACTCCTTTAGCTTTTTCTTGTCTGTGAAGCTCTTTATCTGACCTTCAATTATAAATGATAGCTTTGCTGGATAGAGTATTCTTGGTTGTAGGTTCTTGCTGTTCATCACTTCGAATATTTCCTGCAACTTCCATCTGGCCTGCATAGTTTGTGTTGAGAAATCAGGCGACAGTCATGTGGGTACTCCCTTGTAGGTAACTAACTGTTTTTCTCTTGCTGCTTTTAATATTCTCTCTTTGTCCTTTCCCTTGGCATTTTAATTATGATGTGTCTTGTTGTGGTCCTCTTTGGATTTGGGCTTCTCTGCACTTCCTGGACTTGAAAGTCCATTTCTTTCACCAGGTACGGGAAGTTTTTAGTCATTATTTCTTCAAATAAGTTTTCAGTATCTTGTTCTCTCTCTTCTTCTGGCACCCCCACAATTCTGATGTCAGTACGCTATTAGTTGTCTCAGAGCCTCCTTACACTCTCTTCACATTTTTGGACTCTTTGTTTTTTTGGTTGGGTGTTTTTTGCTTCCTCATATTTCAAATCTTTGGGTTGATTCTTGGGATCCTCTAATCTGCCGTTGATTTCTGTATATTATTCTTTATTTCAGACAGTGTATGCTTAATTTATGACTGGTTCTTTTCCTTTTTTTATTTTTATTTTTTGGCATTCACATTAAGATTCTTGAAGGTCTCACTAAGTTTCTCAGAGGTCTCACTAAGTTTGTCGGTGGTTTGTAGAAGATTCTTGAGAGTAACCTTAAAACTGTGGTTTTGAACTCTATGTCCAGTAGTTTGCTTTCCTCCATTTCTTTCATTCATGACAGTTTCCTTGTCTCAGCATTTTGGCTGCTTCCCTGTGTTGATGGAGTGGCTTGTGTGCTGGTTGTCCTGTAGGACCTAGTAGCTCCACCTCCCCAATCATCTGAGGTGGACACTCTTGGATGTACTCTTTTGTAGGCTGGGTATACAGTCTTGCTGTAGTTAAGTCTTGATTGCTATTGGTACACTGGGAGGAACTGACCTTCAGGCCAAAAGACTGTGAGGATTAGCTGTGTCTATAATGGAAGAACTGCTGTGCTGGAGACATCCCTAGGCACAGGACTTACTTCAGTGGGGCCTTAGTGCTCGCGGAGTCTGCCTCTTGATCGTGTCATTTATGTATGTAAGGAGTTGAAATTTGCTGTCATCTCAGACTGACCTCTAGGTACACTGGTTCCTAGATCTCCAAGGAGGTGCAAGTCAGCTGGTGTCTGAGGCCACTCAGCAAGAGCTACAAGGAGATCTTCAGATTTCTCCTCTTTGCTTGGAGTTTGGAAGTTTTGGAGTTATCTGACCCAGTTGCAATTTGTTAGGTTAAGCTGCAAGAGAGCAAGCCATTCATATGCAAAAGCCGCTGTGCACAGCTCGGTGGGTTTGTAAGTTGGGCAGGGCAGGGTCTCAGGGAATCACTAGGGCATGGCGAACAGAGATGGCTGCCAATCAGCCCTCTCTGCATTTCCATGTTTTCATATTCTGTTCTATGTTCCGTGTCCCATGCCCTAGTACAGTACACAATGATTCCTGTGTGCACCTCTGGGAGAAAGCCACCCTCTCTTTCTGACCCAATGGCAAACTCATACAGCTTCTCCCTGTATGAGTCTGGTTCCCCAGAAACTTGGTGGAAACTATAGTTCAGAGCAGTTGGGAACTTGTAACTACCTCCCAATTGAAAAAACAGTGCACGCCAGACCAATTGGTGCGTGTCTCCGTATCTCTGCCTTTCTGAGCCTCTGCACATCCTACCAGTTCTCAATACACTTCTTTCCTTCTAGTTTTAGAACTTCCAGTACACCAGCTTTCCCATGGTTCTGGGGGATAGTTGTTTTATCTTTTAGTAGTAGTTTTGGTGTGGTTATGAGAGGCAGCACATACAGGTATATACCTTATGGTGCCTCTTGGTTCTCCTGATAAGAATTTATGATGGAGGTAACTAAGCTAAGTCAAAGATACTTGTAATATTTTATATGCCATGTATGAACCTGAAGGGTAATATGCTAAATAAAATAAATCAGACAAATAAAGGTAAATATCAGATTATTTCACTTATTTTAATAATTTTAAAAAAAAGACAAACAGATTCAGATACTAGAAACAAACTAGTGGTTTCCAGAGGGGGGAGAGGTTGAAGGGCTGTTGAAATGGGATTAAGGAGGTAATAGGGAGGAGAAACCAAGATGGCAGCATAGGTGAACACCTAAACTGCTGCCTCACACAACAATTTCAAAATTACAACTAAAAGACAGAATGTATATCATCCAGAACCACAGCAAAGCTGGCTGAGTGAATATTCTACAACTAGAAGTAAAGAGAGGTGCTCATGAAGACTCGGAGAACCTCTAAAAAGCTGAGGTACGGAGACATGCTCCTGGAGAGGACAGGCAGAGATGGAAAATCCCAACTGCACTGAACCACAGCTCTAGGCGAGACTCATACAGGGGAGTTGGACTGTTGTGAAAAGGAAGGAGTGCATGGAACTTAGGAGAGCCGCAAAAGACAGATGTCTGGGGAGCACGAAAGTGAGCCCATAGAGTGCTGACTGCTGATTGTGCCGCTGGCTTTCTTTAGTGGGAAGAAAACAGAAGCTCACAACAGCACTGAAATCTAGGTCCAACAGCACTGAACCCCCGTTTCAGGTGAGACCCTGGGGACCCAGACTCATCTGGGTCCTTAGAGCTCACAGAAATTCAGGGGAACCAGAAAGGCAGAGGTCCAGAAGCTCACTCACATGCGAAAGGCAAGCGCACATGCGCAGACACAGCTGATCCTCACAACTAATTGGCTTGGAGGTCACTTCCCCCAGTGATGCCAACAACAATTGAGACTTAAATAAACCAGGACTGTACACAGTCCACAAAGGGGTGCACCAAGAGTGTCCACCTCAGGTAAGTGGGGAGGCAGAGCTACTGGGCCCATATAGGACATGTAGCACACAAAGCTACTTTACCAACTCAGGGAAGCAGTGAAATATGTGGAAACAAAGGAACAGATCAGAAAACAAAAGAAATGGAGGAAAACAAATGATTGGATCTAGAGTTCAAAACCACGGTTATAAGGTTTTTTTAAATAATTTCCTAAGGGAAAAAAATGGATAAATGTTGCGAGACCCAAGAGGAGATGAAAAAGGACCAACTAGAAATTAAACATGCACTGACTGAAATAAAAAATATTATACAGACACATAAAAGTAGGCTAGAGGATCGCAAGAATCAAGTCAAAGATTTGAAATACAAAGAAGCAAAAACTCCACTGGAAAAGAAAAAAGAATAAAAAAATGTGAAGATAGTGTAAGGAGCCTTCGGGACAACTTCAAGCGTACCAACATCAGAATTATAGGTGTGCCAGGAGAAGAGAGACAGCAGGATACTGAAAACCTATTTGAAGAAATAATGACTTAAAACATCCCACATCTGGTGAAAGAAATAGACTTACACGTCCTGGAAGCTCACAGAACTCAAAACAAAAGGAATCCAAAAAGGACCACACCAAGACACATCATAATTAAAATGCCAAGAGCAACAGACAAAGAGAGAATATTAAAAGCAGCAAGAGGAAAACAGTTCATTACCTTACAAGGGAGCACCCATACAATCGTCAGCTGACTTCTCAACAGAAACGATGCAGGCCAGACGGGAGTGGCAAGAAATATTCAACATGATGAATAGCAAGAACCTACAACCAAGATTACCCAGCAAAGCTATCATTCATAATTGAAGGGCAGATAAATAGCTTCACAGATAAGAAAAAACTAAAGAAGTTTTTATACCAAACCAGTATTATATAAAATGCTGAAAGGTATTCTTTAAGAAGAGGAAGAAGAAAACAGTAAAGGTAAAAATTATGAACAACAAATACATATCTATCAACAAGTAAATCTAAAAATCAAGGGAATTGAAAATCTGATGAACAGAATAAACTGGTGAATATAATAGAATTAGGGGCATAGAAAAAGAGTAGACTGATAATTCTCAGCGGTAAGAGGTGAAGAGGGGTGCAGGGAGAGACAACAAAAATCATACACGTATGGATGAGGTCAATGGGCCGGAGGTAAGGGTAAAGGCTGGTGTAGGAGCCAGGTTGAGGGAAGATATGAGGGGGGGAAAAGAGGAACAATTGTAATAATATGAACAACAAAGATTTATTTAAAAAATAAAATTAAAAAGTAAAATAACTCTTAAAAAAAAAAGTAACAGGGATAAAAATACAGCATAAAGCAAAGGTGGAAGGGGGCAGCCAGAGTGAAGGCCTGAGTACCAGGTGCCAGAGGGAAGCTGGTGCCAGCAGTCAGGGGAAGGAAGGCCTATTCTTGCACAAATCTTCGGGCATCAGGCCTTTAGTGTTTTAATAACTTTGTATAGTGGCATATGGTAACTAGATTTATTGTAGTGATCACTTCATAATGTATATAAGTATCAAGTCACTGTGATGTACACCTGAAAATAATAGGATATTTTCTGCCAATTATAATTCATGTTTTTGAGATGGGGTGAGTGAAATTGAAAACAGGTCCTACAAAGAACCTAAAGTGTCTTTATATTTAGACTTAGAATTCTCTGGTTCATAACTTTCATTTAAAGATTTTAGCTAAAATTACCAACTCTTATTTTTTTAACAAATAGTTGTTTTGTCTTTTAAATTATTTTTTTCTTAATGGAAGTTGAGTTTTCCAAGGAATATAACTACTAACTAATGTTTTCTTTTTTGCTATAGGTAAAACTTCAGTTAAGAGGCTGACAAAAAAGGTAAGCAGTGTATACATAGGGAGGTGTTTGTTCTTTTTTTATAATAGGAAATGCACCTTTATAAGTTAAATTAAAAGATTTTACTGTGTGTATATTCAAAGGATATTGAAGATGTACTGGCAGCAATCCAAACAACTCATTGTGGATCAACCTTTTTTAGAGACCTTGGTGATAAAGGTAATTTTCATTTGTTGTTTACTTTTTGCTTATGTGTTTGTTTTAAAATATGTTTTTATTGATTTCAGAAGAAGGCAGAGGAAGAGAGAGAGAAACATCAGTGATGAAAGAATCATTGATCTGCTACCTCCTGCATATCCCCCACTAGGGACCGAGCCTTCAATGTGCCCTGATCGGGAATCTAACTGTGACTTCTTGGTTCATGGGTCAACACTCAAGCACTGAGCCACACCAGCAGGCACTACTTATATATTTTTATTAACCAAAGCATTATTAAGAAATTATGGTATGAGGCTTGTGACTGTGTGTTAGAGAATATAAACACTATGTTATTTAACCAGTTAACTATCACATATTTACAACAGAAACCATCCCCATGTGCCACGATATTTTGAATTTACTTTAAAAAATCAACTTGCAATGAATATTACAAAAATAAGTATACACTTCGAGTGTCCTTGGATATTTTCAGCTAAAAACTCTCATGAAAAGTGATTTTAAAGGTCAGGACTGCCACTTAGGGAAAACTTTTTTGTTTTAATAGACACGCATGGTGTGTAGGGAAGGTCCGCCACTTGTATTTACAGACACTTATGGTATATAAGAGGTTGTTAACAGGTGATTTTAGATTGTAATAAAATACTCAAAAGATATATTGTATATAAATTATATGACATATTTTAAGATACAAATAGTAAGTAACTATCATAAGAGCAGTCACAGATAAATTATTCAATCAATTTTTATTAAAGCCTAGAAAAAAGGAGCAAAGCAGAATATCCAAAGGAAATGAGGAGTTGGGGAGACTTTTTTTTCTGCCAAGGTCCCTTTGGATATTTGTAACATCATTCTTGGGCCATATAAGATTATCAGTTTAAAAATTAGCCTGCCATATTTAGTCAAACATTTAAGTAACTCAACTCTAATGTCTTGGCAGGGCCAGACTAAATGATTCCTCAGGCTTTATACTGCCTGCATGCCATGTATTTCCTACCCCTGATCTAAAGTAACAAGAGAAGGCCTCAAAAAGAATCCACATAAAACAACTATAAAAGTTTTCACTTTCTTATAAGAAAGTTTTCACTAGCAAAAGGTATTGTATTCTTGAAATTAAAAAAAAAAAATACCAACTGTGCATTATAAAAAAGAAAATTGTAAATCACAATTATATATTTTTTAAACCCAAGCAGAATTCTCTTTATAATACCATTCTCAAAGATATACTGTATATAAATTATATGACATATTGAAAGATACAAATATATTTTTATGGTGTGGTAATTTCTCTTTGGGGAACAGGATTCTTTAAAACTGCATTCAGTGGCAATCCATATTTTCTAATTATTTCAATTTTTAAATATTTCCAGAGAATCAGAGTAACAAATTTAATAGTCTCTTCTAGTGGCCTCTAAGGATTTTTTAACAATTTTTAAAATATAAATTATCTTAAATACCATATTTTCCAGCGTATAAGACGACTTTTTAATCTAGAAAAGTCTCCTCAAAAGTCGGGTGTCATCTTACACACCGGGTGTCATCTTATAGGGAGGGTGCTGAAACTTCCAATCTGGACTGGAGAATCTGCGGTCACCGCAAACAGTGGAGGGGGACTCAAAAATGGCTGCAGCCACATCCCCGCCATATGCGACGACTGGTGCTCTACAAGTCCGGGAGAAGAAAATCCACTCACCAGGATTCATGGAAAGAAGTGACTTAACATAGTCCCAATGACGAAGTGGTGGTGGGAGTGGGTACCTCACCGGGAAGGTGTAAGGGAAAGGTGAAGCAAGCTGCAGCCGTCTGGGACAGCGTTGTGCCCAGAAAAACACGCCTCTTTTACCCATCTGGTCCACCCTTGTATCCTATTACCATACCTCCTTCTCTGCCTCTCAGATCTTGCTCCTGAGGACTGCAGTGAAGCAGCACAGGCGCACATGTGCAATATCTGAGAGGCAGAGAAGGAGGTAATAGAATAAAAGGGCAGGCCATGTTTGCGCTACCGCTCTGATAGTCTTGGAGACAGGGAGGGCTGGGCAGGCAGAGAGAGCTGACCAATCCAAGCAGGCTTTGTATACAACAACCAACCAATTGCCAGTAAGGTACATCGCTTGTCATGATTAGCTGGTTGTTTTATACTGGGTACCGCATACAGTACAGCCCCAGTATCTGTACCTGTTCATACAGTATAGCACCAGTACATACAATACAGTATACAAATGTCCCACAGTCAAAACCCCATCATGACTCCATCAACAAGAAGAAAGAAATATGAAGCCAGTTTCAAACTTAAAGTTGTAAACTTTACCATGTAACCTAATAACTGCGCTGGTTCAAGACAATATGGAGTAACAGAAAAGATGGTTCGGGACCGGAAAGCAAATGAAAAAGCATTAAAGAGTATGCCAAGGGGTAAGTGTGCATTAAGAAGAGGCACCCCACATTGGCCAGAACTCAAAAAACATGTAGCAGACATGTTGAATGAGCGTTGCCAAAACGGTTATGTAGTGACATGAAATAAAATACCTACATTTGTTTGCACTTCAGTGGGCCAAATCTAATCCAGATCACAGCAACAGATTTAAGGCCACTGTATCCTGGTGTACTAGGTTCATGGGAAGGCATAATATGGTACTGAGACAAAAGACGAAAATTGCCCAAAAATTACCTGCAGATCTTGATAGCAAAATAAATAGTTTCCATCGATACGTAATACAGCAGCGCACTAAACAAAGCTATGTATTAAGTAGTATTAGAAATATGGATGAAACTCCAATGAATTTTTATATGGTGGGGAATAAAACTGTCCATCAAAAAGGTGAAAAAAAATTTAATTAAAACAACAGGACATGAGAAGTCCAGTATTATAGTGGTACTAGGATGCACAGCTGATGGGACCAAACTGAGACCAATGATTATTTTTAAAAGAAAAACAATGCCTAAACTCAAGTTCCCTGTTGGTTGTTTTGTACATGTGAATGAAAAAGGCTGGATGGATGAATAAGGGGTAAAGCTATGGCTTGATAATATATGGAGCAGGCTACCAGGTGAACTTACTCAAAAATTTAGTCTACTAGTGTGGGATATGTTTAGGGCTCATTTAACTCCAAGCACCAAGAAATGGCTTGCAAGACTAAACACAAATGCAGCAGTTATTCCTGCAGGATTGACATTGTTGGTACAGCCACTGGATGTGTGCCTAAACAAGCCATGTAAAGATCGCATTCAAGAACAGTGGAATGAATGGATGGTTAGCGGTGAAAAGTCATTCACAAAAGGAGGAAACATGCATGCTCCACAATTGGATGTTTTGTGCAAGTTTTTCATAAAAGCCTGGAATGATATTGATGCAGAAACAGTAATCAAGTCTTTCAAGAAATGTGGCATATCAAATTCATTGGATGGTATGAAGGACTACTACTTGTGGCAAGATGAAGAGGAAGCTAAAGCTGAGACCACACCATCTGATATGGAATTCCATCCATACGATGACTGCCTTACAAATGTATCAAAAGATGTAACTGATGTACTTATGATATCAGATGATGAACAGGAGGATTTTGAAAGCTTTTAAAGAGAAACTGTCACACCAGCAAAACCTGTAAAAATACCATAGCTTACAGTTATAATGGGCGTTGCTAACTCACCAGGGACTTGTCCAGCACTTGCGCTCACTCTATGATTTGTTATCTTCCTCCTATCATCATCAGTTCCAGTTTGGTTGACAACTTAGAAAACAAACAGCATGGAAACTCCCATGGGTTTAGTGTCTTATCCTTCCTTTCAACTTCAGAGTGAAGTAGGAAAAGTTTAATCCACTTGCACTGTTTTATGTTTACATGTTTGATGATAAACAGCCTTATGTTTATAAGTGACAGTTTTCTTGCTAAGTACCATCATGTCATAAACATTTGAATTAAAATTATCATATGGAAATCAAATCTGATGTGTTTTTTGTTTTTTTTCATTTTTATTTGGTGTGCGTTGGAAGAGGGTAGTCTTATATGGCGAGTATATCCCAAACTCTGTATTTTAACTCGAAAAGTTGAGGGTTGTCTTATATGCCAGAAAATATGGGTACTTCCCACTTAACATGCATTTTTGAAACATTGCAATTTACCAGGTATACCAGTTAATAATGCAGATTTTATAATCACAGAAAACACGATAATTTCAAGTAAAACATCAAAAGTGCTAGCGAGGGAGAATCGCACAACAATTTCAAAACTACAACTAAAAGACAGAACGGACATCATCCAGAACCACAGGAAAGCTGGCTGAGTGGAAATTCTACAACTAGAAGGAAAGAGAGGGGCTCACAGAGACCCAGAGGAGCTGCAAAAAGCCAAGGTACGGAGACATGCACATGGAGAGAGCAGGTGCCGGAGTACCTGGCTGGCTTTCTCTGGCGGGAGGGAGACGGAAACTCTGAATGGCATTGAACCCCTTATTCTACAACACTAAACCCCAGGTCCAGACGAAACTCATACAGGGGGAGTTTGGACTGTGAAAAAGGAGAAGTGCACAGAAATTTAGGGGAGTCGCAAAAGATCAGAAGTCTGGTGGTGCACACAGTACTACGCGCAGAAGACAGACTGCTGATTGGCTGCTGGCTTTCACAAGTGGGCGGGAGACAGACCCTCCCAACTGCGCCACTTCTAATCCCACTAAACACCAGTTTCAGGTGAAACCCTGGGGACCGAGACTCATATGATCGCTGAGTACAGGGGAGCCAGAAAGGCAGCAGTCTAGAGGCACTGCAAGAGAGTGAGTGCGTGCACAGGGACCGCTCCAGAGATTGCCCAGTCATGTGAGACTCAGGGGCCATGGAGGGTGGGGACGACTGGAAGGCAAGGCAGTCCCTTAGGCCCTGAGACTCCACCCATCCCAAGCTCAACAGAGAGGCTTTTGCGGTTTTGCAAGTCTGGTATCATAAGGCTGAATCCAACACAGAAGTTCTCCAGGCATAGTGAAAAGGCTGAGACAAGGGAAGGGATCACAAACAAAAGAAATGGAGGAAAACTAACGACTGGATTTAGAGTTCAAAACCACACTTATAATGTTTTTCAAGAATATCCTAGAAAAGTTGGATAAAGTTAGTGAGACCCAAGAGGAGATGAAAAAGAACCAACTAGAGAGGAGCCAAGATGGCGGCATAGGTAAACACCTACACTGCTGCCTCGCACAACAATTTCAAAACTACAACTAAAAGACAGAACAGACATCATCCAGAAACACAGGAAAGCTGGCTGAGTGGAAGTTCTACAGCTAGAAGGAAAGAGAGGGGTTCACAGAGACCCAGAGGAGCTGCAAAAACCCGAGGTACGGAGACGCGCACGCTGAGAAAGCGGGTGACCGAGTACCTGGCTGGCTTTCTCTGATGGGAGGGAAACGGATACCCCCAACGGCATTGAACCCTTTATCCTACGACTCTAAACCCCAGATCCAGCTGAAACTCATACGGGGGGAGTTTGGACTGTGAAAAGGGAGAAGTGCACAGAAATTTAGGGGAGTCGCAAAAGATAGGAGGCCTGGTCACGGTGACGCGCGCGCGCACATATACACACGGCGCCGGTGCCGCACTGAGGACAGATTGTTGATTGTGCTTCTGGCTTTTGTGACTGGACGGGAGACAGACTCTCCCAACTGTGCCACTTCTGAGTCCACTGGGCCCGTTTCGGGCGAAACCCTGGAGATCTAAACTTGTGTGGTCCGGGCAGGGGAGGGGAGCTAGAAAGGCAGCGGTCTAGAGGCACTGCCGGTGCAGCTTGCACAAGGACCGCTCCAGCCATTACCCAGTCACGTGAGACTCTGGGGCTGTGGAGGGCGGGGCCGACTGGAAGGCAAGGCGGTCCCTTAAGCCCTGAGACTCCACCCATCCCAAGCTCAACAGAGGCTTCTGCGGTTTTGCAAGTAAAAAAGTTTCCCCGACATAGTGAAAATGCCAAGACAAGGGAAGGAATCAAAAACAAATGAAATGGAGGGAAAAAAACGGCTGGATATAGAGTTCAAAACCACACTTATAAGGTTTTTCAGGAATATGCTAGAAAAGGCGGATAAATTTAACGAAAGCCTACTAGAGATACAAAAGAGCCTACTAGAGATACTAGAGATGATGCATAAAATTAGCGAATCCCAAGAGGAGATGAAAAAGGACCAACTAGAGACACTAACTGATATAAAAAATATACAGAGTCCTAACAGCAGACTAGAGAAAGGCAAGAATCAAGTCAAAAATTTGAAATACAAAGAAACAGAAAACACTCAACTGGAAAAGCAAGAAGAGAAAAGAATCCAAAAATGTGAAGATAATGTAAGGAGTCTCTGGGACAGCTTCAAGCGTACCAACATCAGAATTGTGGGGGTGCCAGAGGAAGAGAGAGAGCAAGATACTGAAAACCTTTTTAAAAAATAATGACTGAAAACTTCCCACATCTGGTAAAAGAAATAGACTTACAAGTCCAGGAAGCACACAGAACCCCACATAAAAGGAATCCAAAGAGGAACACACCAAGACACGTCATAATTAAAATACCAAGAGC
>PVJN01025451.1:0-30143 GCA_004026805.1 Lasiurus borealis | reverse complement strand
GGCGGAACACGACTCCGGGGCGGAGTGCAGGTGGGACCGGCTCCGGCGGGACCGGCTCCGGGAGAAGCGGGCGCTTCCGGGGTGTGTGTGTGGTGAGCGGCGGGCCCGGGGCGGGCGGGAGGGTGCTCACCCGGCGGCGGCGGCGGCGCGAGCCCTCGGAGCCCCTTTCCGCGGTCCTGCCGCCGCCGCCGCCCTCCGCTTCCTCTCCGGCTCCTTCTTCCGGGCGCGCCGGGCTCGGGGCCGCCTCACTCTCGCTCTGACAGCTCCGCGCGCTCCTGTTCCTTCTCCGAACCCGCCGCCTCGGGTCGTGTCTCGCTTTTTATCATCTGCCTCCGCCTGCGGCCTCCGCCCTCGGGGGTCCGTGTTCCTGTCCAGTCTCTGGCCGCACCGGACCCCCCTCCATCAAGCCGGGCACAGAGCGGGCCATCAGGACGCGTTGGTTGGACGAGAATATCCTCTCTTTCTTTCTTTTTAAAAAAAATATATTTTATTGATTTTCCACAGAGAGAAAGGGAGATAGAAAGTCAGAAACATCGATGAGAGAGAGACATCCATCAGCCGCCCCCTGCACTCCCCACAGTGGGGATGTGCCCGCCAGCAAGGTACACGCCCCCAACCGGAATCGAACCCGGGACCTTTCAGTCCGCAAGCCGAAGCTCTATCCATTGAGCCAAACTGGTTTCGGCATAAGACGACTTTTTTTTTTTTTTTTAATATATTTTATTGATTTTCCACAGAGAGGAAGGGAGAGGGATAGAAATATCGATGAGAGAGACATCAATCAGCTGCCTCCTGCACGCCCCACACTGGAGATGTGCCCTCCAGCAAGGTACACGCCCCCGACCGGAATCGAACCCGGGACCTTTCAGTCCGCAGGCCCGCGCTCTATCCACTGAGCCACACCGGTCTCGGCTCCTCTATTTCTTGGCTTTCTCGGTGCCCCTCCCGTCATCGGGGGCTAGGGGTCAAGCAGTGAACAAAACACGAAACCCCTGTCTGGCCGGTGGGGGTCATCGCCCCCCCAACCCGCTCCCACGGCCTCGTGTTTGCCCCGTGGCCTTCCCTTCTCTGCCAGCCGGACCCCTTCCCCTTGGTGGAACCACCCCGCCTTCCCATGAACAGATGTCCTCCTCCCTTGGGGCCTTACAGACAGGAACACATCTTCTTAGCAACATGAAAACATTCTCCCGCCGAAACAGGTTTGGCTCAGTGGATAAAGCGTCGGCCTGCGGACTGAAGAGTCCCGGGTTCGATTCCAGTCGAGGGCATGTATCCTGGTTGCGGACACATCCCCGGTGGAGGGCGTGCAGGAGGCGGCTGATCGATGTCTCTCTCTCATTGATGTTTCTAACTCGGTCCCTCTCTCTTCCTCTCTGTAAAAAAATCAATAAAATATATTAAAAAAAAAAAGAAACAAAAAACATTCTCCTGAAACCTGCTTGTCCCGCTGGCTCCCCATTTTTGCCTGTTTTCTTTGAGATAATCTTTTTTTAAAAAAATATATTTTATAGATTTTTTATAGCGAGGAAGGGAGAGAGATAGAAAGTCAGAAACATTGATGACAGAGAGACATCGATCCGCCGCCTCCTGCACGCCCCACAGTGGAGTTGTGCCCGCAAGCAAGGTACACGCCCTTAACCGGAATCGAACCTGGGACCTTTCAGTCCGCAGGCCGACGCTCTATCCACTGAGCCAAACCGGTCTGGGCTCTTTGAGATAATCTTGGTTCCCTTCTCTCTGATCCCCTTGGATTGCATTTGTGGCGTCTCACCATCTGCTCATTATTCAGATGTCACCTGTCCTGGGCCTGCCTCAGCCTCCCTCAATGCAACCCCAAGCCCATTGCCACCCCTATCCTCCTCTCTCTCTCTTTTGCTTTTTTCCTTCTGGTTCCTCACCACCTGACATCCCCCCTTTCAGTGGTGGCGATCTGTCTCTCCCCGCCGGCAGGGAGCATGGGGAGTGCAGGGCATGGTCTCCCTGGGTGCCTGGCGTGGGGCACGGAGAGTGGCCGCTCTCCACCGGTGTATACCGAGCGGCTGAGAGGCACCTGCCGCAGAGAGAACTGGCATCCCGGCCCTCCACCCTCCTCGTTTCTGGCGTCCTTGCTGCCTGGCCTGGGTAGGAATTGAGGCTGGAGGCTCTGGTCCCACTCCTCTCTGACCTTGTGCCGCAGACCTCGTCTTTAACTCTGGCCGCGGGCTTCTGGGCGGGAACCCCTGTGGAGGGCTGGGAGGGTAGGAATCCATCCTCATGGCCGCGCAAAGGCGCCCTGCCCTGGAGGTGGGAGCCTGGCGGCCTCCCTTTGACAGGAAGGAAGGGGGTGCCGGGCACAGGAGTCGAGATGTCTGATCAGGAGGGGCCTCAGCGGCAGTTCTCAACCTGTGGGTCGCGACCCCTTTGGGGGTCGAACGACCCTTTCACAGGGGTCGCCTAAGACCATTGGAAAACACCTATTTCCCATGGTCTTAGGAACCAACACACCGCTCCTCGGTGTAGCAATGTAGTTTACTGTTGTCATAGGAAGACTGTTACCCATGCTATACCACGATTTGAGACAACATTTCATTTATTTGTCATTAGAAATAAATATCTCACAATATATAATTACATATTGTTTTTGTGATTAATCACTATGCTTTAATGATGTTCCATTTGTAACAATGAAAATACATCCTGCCTATCCGATATTTACATGACAGTTCATAACAGTAGCAAAATTACGGTGATGAAGTAGCCACGGAAATCATTTTATAGTAGGGGGTCACCACCCCATGAGGAGCTGTCTTAAAGGGTCGCGGCCTGAGGAAGGTGGAGAACCGCTGGGCCTCAGGATCAAGACGGGCACTGAGAGAAAGTGCCAGCTCATCCACAGTGCTCAGCGCCATTAGGGTATCGTTCGTCCACTGTGTGACACAGTATTAGCTCCGTCTGAGGTGGGCTGGCCTGTTTTAGAGGTTTTTCTTAGACGATGTCTTTGTGGGGGATTAGTCTGCAGGTGAGGGTGGGGTTTAGGGAGGAGGCAAGAGGACCTTGCAGGTTTGGGGTGCATGGCATCCTTTGGGGGAAAGGCGTGGCAGGGGTGGGTGTTTGGTTCCGGAGGGCGTGTGAATTCCCTCTCTAGGGGCGGACAGGCTGTCTGGGATGGTCTGATGGGGGACCCAGAGGAGGAGGCGTTCATTGTGGTGTATTAAGGAGGCGTTCAGTGTGTTAGGAGGGCGGGCCGCTGGGCTTGGGCAGAAGTTGGTCCTGGCTGGTTTTCCAGGCGGCTCCAGCGCGCCCTCTGCTGTCTGAGACGCCACATTTCCAGCATCCTGGTTTTCCTCTGGAGGCTGGTGCATGTCCACAGCACAGAACTGAACTCCAGATGGAACACTGCTTTCTGGAAACTAATTTGGTAACCGTTTTGCCATGTACGATGGTTCAGGATGTCAGGAAATGTATTTTAGGAAGGGGAACCTCCCTGCTGTGTGAGTCTGTCTGTTGGAGTGAAACTGGCAGGTTTGGGTACACCCTCAGGCACCTCCGCCTGGGCCGGTGGGTCTGTCCCACCCACTGGCTTAGAGTGGAGATGGGAGGTCTGGGGGAGAGCGTTCGTTCCAGAGAGAATACAAGGAAGGACTGGAGCCCAGACAGGGCGAAGGTGAGGGCAGCACGCTTTCCCCACCGGGTAGATGTTTCCATTTCAGAGTGTTCTGACCTTACCTCATCCCTGCTGATGAGTGAATGGCTGATAAGCTGCAGGCAAACGTATGCAGGTATTTGTGTAGGATGCAGCAGGCTCTTTATACATCTGTCTTTGCAAACACATGCAGGTATTTGTGTAGGATGCAGTTCTATAGTGGGGACGCTGCAGTAAAAACAATATATGTTTCAATTTGTAACACTCGTAGGTCTCCCCAAATTGCCTTTCCAAAGGTTTCTTTATTTTTAAACGTATGATGACGTTTCACATCTTTAATTTTTTTTAAAATATATTTTATTGATTTTTCACAGAGAGGAAAGGAGAGAAAGTCAGAAACATCGATGAAAAAGAGACATCGATCAGCCGCCTCCTGCACGCCCCACAGTGGAGATGTGCCCGCAAGCAAGGTACATGCCCCCGACCAGAATCGAACCTGGGACCTTTCAGTCCGCAGGCCGACGCTCTATCCACTGAGCCAAACCGGTCTCGGCAACACATCTTTAATTTTTATTAAGATACCATTGACAGATAACATTGTGCAAGTTTAAGGAATACACGTGCTGATTTGATACCTTAATATATTGCAATGTGAGTACCACCATAGCATTAGCTAACAATTTGTTACCCCCCCCTCCCCATAATTATCCCTTCTTTTTTTCCCGTGGTGGAAAAGTTGCCAGCATCTGGGTCATTTGGCTGGCACTTCCTGGTTCCTCCTCCTTTTTTTCTTTTGTATTGAATTTATTGGGGTGACATTTGGTCAATGAGTTTATATAATATGTATACATGCAATACAATAAAAAATAAAAAAATAAGTTTATATAGTTTCATGTATACATTCTATAATACATCATCTGTATGTTATACCAACAGGCATCATTCAAGTTCCGAGTCTTCTGTCCAGGCATCGTGTCTACAGGTACTTGGGTCCTATTTTATGTCTTTCAATAAAACTTTTGTTTTCTTCACGTAGGTCTTGCTGAATTGTTTTTTTTTTTTTTTTTTGGGGGGGGGGGTTAAATTTATTCCCATATTTCCATAGGAAAATAGTCCTTTCTAATTAATTATGCCTGATGTATAGCAAAGCCCTCATACTTTATGTATTTATTCTTACGGTTGTTTCTTTTTTAAAAAAAGTATATTTTATTGATTTTTTTTTTTTATAGAGAGGAAGGGAGAGGGATAGAGAATCAGAAACATCAATGAGAGAGAAACATCGATCAGCTGCCTCCTGCACACCTCCCACTGGGGATGTGCCCGCAACCAAGGTATGTGCTCTTGACCGGTATCGAACCTGGGACCCTTCAGTCCATAGGCTGATGATGCTCTAGCCACTGAGCCAAACCGGTTTTGGCTCTTACGGTTTTTTTCTGTCTTAAATTTGCTAGATGGCATGTTTTTTTTTTTTTTTTTTAATATATTTTATTGATTTTTCACAGAGAGGGAGGGAGAGGGGTAGAAAGTCAGAAACATCGGTGAGAGAGAGACATCGATCAGCCGCCTCCTGCACACCCCACACTGGAGATGTGTCCGCAAGCAAGGTACATGCCCCTGACCGGAATTGAACCTGGGACCTTTCAGTCCCCTGCCGACGCTCTATCCACTGAGCCAAACCGGTCTCGGCATGACATGTTTTCTTTTAACCTCACACGGTGGTAACTGCTCTTCATGCACGTGTTCTGACAGCTGGTTTTGGTCTTAGGTAGTCTGCCCTTGAAGGACGGCAGGAAGCGGTGTCTCCCATGGCTTCATTGGTGGCTTACGATGACTCGGACTCCGAGGCTGAGAGCGAGCCTGCGGGAAGCGTGGATGCTGCCGGCCAGGTGAGGGACTCCTGTGAGACGGTCAAACCTTGCGGCCAGGATTTCGCCTCGGGGGTCCCGGACGGGACAGGAGGCGCTCTGCCTCCAGAGCCCGGGTCCTGTGAAGACCCCGCCAGCCAGCGCCTCCCCCTGGCTCGGCTCTGGAGGAGCGACCCCGGATCTTGCCCCAGCCAGAGGCTGCAGTGGCCCAGGACAGAGCCCGAAGGCACAAGCCAGCCTCCTCGTCCTTCCCCGTGGACCAGCCACGCTGCCGCTGGCCACGTGCCCTGGGCAGCCGCCCGCGTTCAGCAGGTGAAACTCCCGTGCGGAACTTACGCCCCCGCTGAGCCACCTCCCTGTGCCCACCCCAAACCGGAGCCCCCCGGGAGGAGCGGCAGCTCTCTGCAGAAGAAAAAGCGAGAGGACTGCATTGTGCCTTACACCCCGAAAAGACTGAGGCACTTGCAAGCGTCCAGCAAGAACAAAGAGGCGGAGGCCCGGGATCCCTCTCTGCGCACCCCACAACCTCTGTGCCTGGCCCCCGACGTGTCCGAGTACATCCAGCCGTACCTGGGCACCCCGTATAAGGAAACCCAGATTTCCCAGAAGGTGCTCTTCTACCTGAGGGGCCACAAGGGCCCCGTCAGCAGCATCCAGTGGTGCCCCGTCTTTTCAAAGAGCCACCTGTTCCTCTCGGCGTCTCTGGATAAAACGTTCAAGGTAGGATGTGGGTAGAACGGGTCTTGGTCTTTTGGTTGCTCTCAGGACTGAGTTGCTGAGTAGTGTTATTCTGCAAGGCAGTGACGTGGGGGTGACGGGAACATTTCTTTTGGGGACTGCTGTCATTCTCTCTGATGCATTCAGGAGCGGGTTCTCATTGGTCCCTTCAGCCCAGCGCTTCCCTGGCACTGCCTTTCCAGGCCGCCCCATGCTAGTCCTCATCCCTACGGGGGCACCGAGGACACGCAGACACACTGGCATCCAGGGAGGAGGCGGTTGCTGGGCGAGGGCCATCAGAGGGGGAAGAAAGCAGCCCTGTGCACGCGGGACATCTTCTGTGATTCCCGTGGAGTGCCGAGGGATGCCAGCTCTGTGCCAGGGGCTGTGCCAGACGCAGGGGGTGCAGAGGTCGGCAGACCTGGGCCCTGGCTTCAGGGCGCGCACATTGCGGTGGGGGCTGCAGGTGCGTGGCGAGGCACCCAGAATCCCGGGCCCAGGGCTGTGAGGACCGGACCCCGGCCAGACCCGCTGCCAGATACATAAGTGCTACCGGAACCCAGCGGGAGGGGCGGCTTCCGGCCTGGGCGGGCTGGTGAGGGCCTCTGAAGCCGGGGCAGTGCACTTGGCGGTGCACTTGGTGAAGGCGGCGGGTGAAAGGGCCTTCTTGGCTCTAAGCCTGGAGGCCTGCAGGGGCGCGAGACTGGGGAAGTCGGCAGGGAGGTCGGCCGTGGCCTGTTGGAGACTTCCAGGTTTTCATGGTCATTCACTCGTTTTAACGGAGACGGAAGCAATGCAGACCTGCAGTAAGCAAGCCCCGAGGCACAGGCGTGTAGGGTGACAGGGGTGTCCCAGCTGCCTGTAACCTGTCTCTGACCCCTCCTCGCTCGCTCTCCTTGGCACCTAGTGCTCAGCACATCCGCAGGAGGGCCCGAATAGATCTGAACGGAAGCTTCCTGGAAGAAAGCGGCTCTGGTTTTGGGGGACATGGTTTCGCATCCAGCTTTGCTGGGGAACAGCTGGTCCACCGGCCTGACCTGTGCCCTCCATCTGGCGTCGCATCCGGAAAGGGCATCGTCGTAGCCGTGTCTGTGATCGCGTGAGAAAAACGCTCACAAAGCCCCTGGCACAGAGCGAGGCGCCCTGCTGGGGCTCCATAACCGCCTCTCCTTCCCTCTGTGTTTCTCCGAGTTCGGGAAGCAGCCTGTTCCGGGCGCTGCGTCTGCCAGTTCCGTTTTGAGCTTTTTCCCCTGGGGAGGCACTTTCTGAAGCGAAGAAAGGAGGCCCGCCCCCAGCAGACCCTCTGCCGGGAGCCGAGTGACTGGGCCAGTTTTACGTGGCCAGTTTGCGCTCTGACCCCCCGCGTCTGTGTTCTTCGCAGGCGCGGCTGGCAGAGTCCTGCGGGGCCGTGGTCACGCACTGGGTTGCCTGCAGGTGGGAGCCCCAGGGTTTACACGCAGCCCCGGGGCGCTCTCCCTGTGAGGAGGAGGCCCTGGGGTCTGCCCACAGGCTCCGGGCCTCCTGGTGTGCCTTGGCACCTGCTTGGCTCGGTCCCGCAGTCCCGGGGCTTCTCGGCTCTCCTTCTGGAGAGTCTGTACCCACGGAGGGGTCCGTGTGTGGCCAGGCCGTGACCGGCAGGCCCCAGACACGGTCTGGAGTCACCGTGGTCCGGGCTCGAGGTTCATTGCCATCCCCCCGAGCTTTGTGACCTGGAGCAAAGCACTGCGCCTCTCCGAGCCTGTCTCCACCTGTTTCAGGAGAACGGGCTCGTGCGTGGTGTGGCGGGGGCTTCTCCGGTGGGACAAGCGCCCAGGCTAACGCGGGGCACCTGGTGGAGTTGGGCGGTGGGTGGTGTGGGCACCGATGTGCCCCCAGAGGGATGCGGGCAGCCCCTTCCCGGTGTGTGGAGGGAGAGGCAGTTTGGCGGACGTGGCAGCAATCTTGAGGAGGAAGATTATGGAGCGCCAACAGGGCACCTCGCTCTGTGCCAGGGGCTTTGTGAGCGTTTTTCTCATGCTTGCCGGCGGCTGGAGGGGCTGCTGGCTTGCCGCTCGCAGAGAGGGATGGAGGGGTGCAGAGGCGGGAGCGGGTTACTGCTCCTCACCCGTCCCCGGGAGGTTTCTCCTGAGGGTGAGGGGCGGGCCTGCAGCCCAGCGGGGATCGGTGTGAACCTGGCATCGGGGAGACCTCAGTGGGCCCCGCTCGGATCACGTTGGCCCGGGATGTCTCGATTCCCCGGACAGAGGCCTCCACGGTCATTCTCAGACAGAGCCTCTGAGTGAAAGCGCTGATCTGGGGCGCGTGTTTGTTCAGTTGGGTGGCGAAGGTTCGAGGCGTTAGGTGAGTGTGCCTGGGGGGGCTGTCTGTAGAAAGGGCCCCATGGAGGGGACCATCCAGCAGCTAGCTAGCTGTGACACCTCTTGGCCAGCAGAGGGCGCACTCGGTCCAGCTCGGGAAGGCTGTTCAGCCCCGGGATGAGTCGCTGAGACCGGGGTCCGGGGCCTCTGGCCGTGGGGCGTGGCTGGTCACAGTGGCTGTGCTGGCCGTCCGGAGGAGAGGGCGTGTGCTGCTGGGCCCGGCAGCCTCCGGGGTGCCCTGTCCACTGCCGTGTTCGTCCCCTGCGGCGGCTGGAGGGGTGGCCTCGGAGGGGGTCCCAGGTGCAGAGCCTGGCCGAGTGACTCCTGACCCTCTTCTTACTGTGCGGTCCTGAAAGCGAGGGCTTTTATAAGCCGGGCTGCGGACTGTTAGCCAGGGTTCCCTCTGCTTTAAGATGCCCGAGTTTTCAAGACAGACGGGACAAGACGGGGACTCGAGAGAGAGGTGTGGGCCGAGGCCGTGGAGGTGCCGTGCCCTCAGGTCCTGGGTTGACAGGATGATGTCTGAAGTGGGCGGGTGGTAGAGCTTGGGGAACCTTGGGATCTGGTATCCGATGGAGGGGGCATAGGAGGTATTTGGTGGGCACTGGGTGTGGAGGGGGGACAGGGCTCTGGGTGCAGGTAGGAGTCCAGTCCTGGGTGGAGAACAGATGGTGGGTGCAGCAGGCAAGGAGCACCCCCCCACCCCAACTCTGTTCCCTTCCCTAGCGTGCCTTTTCCCCTTGCCTTTGGTGAAAGTCTGCCAGAGTGCCTTCTTGGCCCCTCCCCCCCCACTCTCCCACCCCTGGACTAGGAAGGAGGGAGGAGTATGAAGGCTGGGGTCACAGTACGTCACTGTGGATGCTCCCTGTGCCGCTGGCTGTGTGATCTCTGGCAAGTTACTTAACTTCTCTGAGCCCCCACTGTGAATGTAAAGTGGAGCTAATTACACGTGCCTTTCTGGGTTTTCGTAAAAAAAAAAACAAACACCAATGACACCGGATGTGAATTACCTCGCGTGGTGTCTGACACATAGTAGGCGCTTCCTTTGTGCTCCTGTTCTTGCTCCAGGAATTTTTTCTCTGGTCCTTAGCACACGCTGGTCTCTTTCTCCCTGCGGAGCCCTGCAGCCTGTCTGCTACACCTTGTAGATCTTAAGCGACTCGAGCATGGGATCCATGCCAGACTCATTTTCATATTCTCTGTAGCACCTGGCGCAAAGTTTTGTCCATGTTAAGTGGATTAGTAAAGATTAAAAAAACAGTTGTGGATTGCATTTCCAGCCTTTGGGAGAGGACTGTGTTGTCAGTGCTCAACCCCTACTTTCCACCAGGGGGCACAGTGGGACTTACTACCAGCAGCTCTGCAAAGCTTCTAGAATCTGGAAGAATCCTTGATTCATTCAAGGTAACAGCTACTGAAATTCGATTTTTTTTTTTCTGATCAGGAGGAAAACAACACAATCCATCTGATTAATCTAAAGAACGTGGACTGCCAGTTCCTTCATCTCCTTATAATGTAGCTGTGGAATTCATAAATTTCAATTGGGCACATTACCGTGGAAAGATACTTATTTTAATATGTTCTAAATGTTCTGTGAGCTGTAAAATATGCTCAGATTAGTTGTGAAAAATTTACAGCTCGAGATATTAAGCAAAATAAAACAATGATGCATGACTCCCCACCGCTGCTCTGTTTTCACGTCAGCGACCCCTTCCTGTCCGCGGCCGCCTCGAGCATCTGTTCTCGGGGGCTCTGATCCCTGCGCCGAGACCCTTTCCTGTGCCCCTCTCCTTTCCCCGTGTCCCCGTGTCCCCGTTCGGCTCAGCACGCTTGAATGCCCACCGCACAGAGAGGTGGCATTCAGACTCCGAGGCCCTTTTGGAAGGAAGCAGCCGCGAGTGGCCTCCTTGACCCGACCTCGTGGTCGGCCCGTGTACGGAGCCCCCTGCCAGGTGCCCCAGCTTCCCAGACGCAGAGGGCACGCTCCTCGTGTGTGTGTGAAACCCTGGCGTTCCGAGACACAAAGGGTTATGAGTAAAGCGTACGAATTAGGTGTTGTTTGTCTTTTTTACACAATGATTTCTTCAGGGAATTCTTCCAATAACCAGCTTCCTTAAAATGCTTACAGATCAACTTTCCCTTGTTTTTTTTTTTTTTTTGTTCATTGATTTGGAGAAAAGGAACAGAGAGAAACACTCCCTCCCGGAGGCTGAGTCTGCCACCACAGCATGTGCCCTGACTGGGAATCAGATCCCCAGTCTTTGGGTGCGCAGGATGATGCCCAACCACTGAGCCACACCAGCCAGGGCTAACCTTTTCCTTTTTGGTCCATAACGGAATAGATGTTTACTGTGAGAAGCAGGGAAGAAAGAAAACGTGAAGCACAAAAGATAAAATGGGCATCATCGCTAGTCCTCACCCCGAGTGGGCGTGAATGTTGGGGCCCTCCCTGGTCTGGAGGACGGGCCTGGGTGTTTACAGAATTGGGCGCACGTTGCGTAGTATATACAGCTTGGATTTCACCTCCCACCCCCTCTTTTCTGTACTGTTTGTGAGGGCATCATAAAAAATTTCCCCAAACATATTTAAAAATATATATATATTTTACTGATTTTTCACAGAAACATCGATGAAAGAGAAACATCAACCAGTTGCCTCCTGCACTCCTCCTACTGGGGATGTGCCTGCAACCGGGGTACATGCCCTTGACTGGGTACGTGCCCTTGACTGGAATCGACCCTGGGATCCCTCAGTCTGCAGGCCGACGCTCTATCCACTGAGCCAAACCCGTTTCGGCCCCAAACATATTTTAATGTCTCAGATTCCAAACTTTGCTAATTGCATGTCATTTCCTATCATGTTCTGCTTTGGTTTGGAAAAGTCAGTCCTGCAATGAACATAAATGTCTTTTTTTTTTTTTTAATTAAGGAGCATATCCTGCTTATAAATGTGATGATAAAAGGATGTAAACAGAAATTGGCATTAATTTGCCAAAAAAAAAAGTCTTTTTTTTTTTTGCTGCCTTGCTGCAGTGAAGATGGGTTTTAGCTAAAGAAAGCCTTTGCGTGTGGCGAGTGGGACCCTTCCGTGTTATGGTCACATCAGATTCCTGGTTTCCTTCCGTGTCTGCTGCTCGATGGCTGTGTGACTTCCAGAAACTCTCTCAGCCTCTCTGATCCCCTCGTTGTCTCATTGGTACAATGGGGATCATGGCTGCCTCTTGGGGTTGTTGCTGGGGAGAAGAAATGAGGTGATGTCTGTGGCTCTCCTGCACCTGTGTGTTGATCAGTTCAAACACAGAGAAAAGACAGGCGAGAAGCCTCCGCTGCTTAAAGTAACCCTATTTTTTTTGTGAAGCTTTTCCAGCCTGTCTCTAGATGCCTGGTTTGTGAGAGTCTCAATGTCGGTGCTCCCGAGGTCGATACTTTGAAAGATTTTCAAGTTTCTGGGGCTGTCGGTACCAAGCCACTTCCCTGCTCTGCTTTCACGAACTGTGTACACTGGCAGGTGTGTGTGTGTGGGGGAACCTGGGTCCACGTGTCCCACCTGATCACGTTGAAACGTCGGCCGCTTCACACGGTGTCTTGTGTTGGAGGCTCCGGCTAGGAGGAGCGGTTTGCGCCTGCAGAAACCCAGGGGAGCGAGAGGCGTCCGCCGCCCTCCGGCCCGGGAGGCACCAGGTGCAGCCGGGCCCCTCCCCCGTGCGTCCGAAAGAAAGGACTTTGTTTTGGGGCCCGCACACCCCAGACGGGGCCTCACTGTGCTGCTTGTCAGCTCTGTGCCCGCTGAGAGGCTTGAGGCCAGATCACAGGCTGGGGGGGGGGGGGGGAGGCAGAGTCCCCACAGGCCCCGGAGGCAAGGGCCGGTCTCACTTCTCTCGGACAGATGTGGACAGATGTGGATGTGCGGGCACCCAGGTGAAGGGCTTTGTCTGCCGCCACACAGCTGGTGAATGGCAGAGGCAGCGGGGGGAGCTGGCTGTCAGACCCTCTGCTCCGCGCCTCCGAGAGGAGAATAAAGGACGAGAAAGCAGTCCCCTTCCCCCCCTCCCGAGGGGTGCCCAGCGCCGCCCCAGCCTCAAGCCCCTGGGTTCTGTGGAGGGGCCGGGGGGAGAGGGGTGATTTCTGTGGAGGCTGGGATTTACATTTTTATGTATTGCAGGTTCCCGGCGAATGTATCATTGTTAGCGTATTGTATTATATTAGGGTATCTTAGATGTGCTTTGTAGAAAGTAATATATCTCACATTCAGAGACAAGAAATTTATGGATTCAAGTGCCAGAGTGAGGGTTATTTCAGTTTTGAAAGAATTATTCTTGACGGGTTGTGCAGGATGAGATGGAGAAATGATTTGATGTGTGGAGTGAAGAGATGGGGAGCATTATGCAGATGATGGGCAATTTATTCCCAGCACGAGACGCGTCTGTTGGAAGTGAGCGGGGCACAGCTGGGAGGGGGGCTGGGTCGGGGCGGTGGTGGGGCGGTAATTGGGGAGTGAGTGATTAACACACATCAAGGGTAATTAGGCGAGCGAGGAGGGAATGGGCCGTGTGTGTCTGTGTGTGTGCAGGAGGCACCTGGTTCCATCTTCATTGGATGGGGTCCCCCCCCCAGAGGGAAGGACACTTGCCCGAGGGCACCCGGGGAGGGCAGGTGGCCGTGTGTGGCTGGGACTTTGTGTGGCAAGTGTGTGCGCGCCCCTCCCTCTCCGGCTGCTCTCCCCTCGGTGGGTCCTCCCAGGCCTGGGAGCCAGGGCCCCGGGCAGCAGGGCAAGGCTGTGCGGTTCCACGGCCAACCGCCGAGACGTGCCCGCTGCACAGTGGCTGCCAGAGAACCTGGCAGGCTCCCTCGCCGGCCAACGGGCCGCGGGAGGAAGGGAAGGAAGCCGTGTTTTCCGCTCCTGGAAAACCTCGCGGGGCCCTGCAGCCCTGCCAGCTGCGGACTGGGAGGCGGCGGCCCCTGGGAAGGCGCAGGCGCTGGCCTCCGGGGACCGGCCTCATCCAGCTCATCCCTTGTCATTAAGGAAAGAATAGAGCAATTTGGGAAAATGCTTTTAATGTAATTGAAAAATGCAGATTGCACAATTGGCATACTTAGGCCTCGAGACGGTCTAGTAAATTATTTCACGCTGCTTTTAAACGTGGACACAGCGGGCTCTTAAAGGCGCCCACCTCGCGCCCAGGGAGGGCTTTTTGTCCTCCTCTGTAAAAAAGCGAGTTGTGTGAGATTGAACTTTGTTTGATCATGTAAGTGATAACATCTGGGGGAGGAAAAAAAAAAGCAAAATGCAAAAAAAAAAAAAGAAATGGCAGAGGTTAGAAATGTCACCGCACACCCTGCCCTCCAGGACAGTGACCGGGACCGGCCTGTTCCCACGCTCGGCTGGGTGTGAGCAGAGCACAGACAGGCGCTTGGTTTGTGTGACCGGCGTTTCAGAATGGCAGGATGGCGGTTCCCCGGTAATGGGTGGTATTTTTCCCCTTCACAGAGGGGCTGGGTGAGTCACCGCAGCCTCGAGATCTTGTCTCCTCGCTCCTGCTGTTTCCAGCCAGGCATCTGTCCCCCAGGCACGGAGTGCCGGGCAGGGGTGCAAGTGATGAGCCGGGGAGCGGGGGGAGGTGTCAGCCCTGGGTCCTTTGAAAGCCGGCTCGCACGTCGCCTTTCCCCGAAGTCCCTTTCCTCGAGGAGAGGAGAGAGCGCCTCCGCCCCTCCCGGAAGGAACGCCGTGACCCCGGCTGCCACCCTTGGCCGGGGCCGGCGCTGCCGCTTCCTTGGCAGGAGCAGGCAGCAGACGCCGGCACCCCGGGCTCCGTGCGGAGCGCTTGCACGGGCTGCTGGGTGTCCCTGGATTATGCTTCCAATTAAAAAAAAAAAAGCTTTTCTCTCTCTCTCGTTTCCTACCTCTTTGCCTTTCTGTTTTATTCTTATTTATTTTTCTGGGAAGTTTTCTCCACTGGTCCTTTCAGTCTTTTTAAAAATGTATGTTGTATCTCTGCTCTCAGACACTTAAACTTTGGTGCTGAAAGATAACAGATTCAGAAACGCCTTCTGTCCTGCTTTTACATTTCCAGGGCTGTTTCTTGTTTTCTGAAATGTTCCCTATTAAAAAAAAAACACAGTCTCCTTGTTTATTACATATTTATAAAGTCTCCTCCGAGCTGTCTGAGCGATTCGGAAGTTTTCCCGGTTCCCTGAAACGTGTTTGTCTCTCGTCTGTTCCTTTGTGTTGTTTGCTTTGGTGTCCGCCTCACGTTAGGGATTTGCTGCCGCTTATTCCGGCTCAGGAGGGAGGCCGGGCAGAGCCGGCGGGACCCGGGCTCTGCCTGTGCCGTGTGTGTGTGTGTGTGTGTGTGTGTGTGTGTGTGTGTTTGTGTGTGTGTGTTGGGGCGTGGGGAGCGGGGGCAGCTTCTTGTCCAGGGTGAGGAGAGGGGAAGCTGGTGTCACCTCGGGGCCCCCAGAGGTGGAATGGGTCTTTTCTCTCGCTGCCCCGTGTCCCTGGGAGGAGTCCTCACCCCCGGGGGGCGTGCTGCCGGCACCGGCCTGGGAGCCGGGGAACAGGGCCGGGTGCTGGCGATGCCGCCTGCTCTCTCTCTGCCGAGCCTTCTCCCCCATCTGCCGCGCTCCCTGCCTGTGCACAGACCCTCTGCGCCCTGTCCGGCGGCTGAGCGGCCTCCGTCCGCGGCCCTCGCCAGCGGCCGTGTGTAAATGGGACCGGGTCTGCTCGTCCTTGACCCGTGGAACGAGGACTTTCTAAAACGTTTGTTCATCTGGCCGCGGCTGCTTTGAGAACCAAACCACGCCGTTCCCGGCAGCTCTTTCAGAAAGCAGCCGGCACCTGCTCCATGCTAACGAAGTGTTTGTGGTCGGTTCTCACCCATTAATCTCCTGTAGTCTCTTCTGGGCAATTTACATGCTAATTTACATGCGATTGGCCTGTCGTCATACACATTCCGCTCGTGTGTATGTCATTATTATTATTTTTTTTTACGGAGAAAATCAATTTAATTTTTTTTGTTTTTGTGGTCGAGTCTGTGGACCTGTCCCTTTGTGATCGCCCCGGGGCTTTAGCGGTGCATCCCCCCACCCCATCCCCAGACCCGCTCGTCAGCTGTGTCTGACCTTCCTGCAGCCGTGACCAGCCTGAGCCAGTTTTAATTCTCCTCTCTTCCAGACTGTGCGTGGGTCGGGCCTGCGTGCACCCGTGGGGAGAGTACGCCAGGTGTCAGGCATCCAGCGAGATCAGATCAGCGCGGGGGGGTGGGGGTGGGGGGAAGCGGCCCCGCTTTTGACGCCCCCTCCCCCGACGCCGGCTGCTAATGATTTCAAATGAATTTCTTCTCTCCCAGCTTCTCCCGCAGGCTCCCCAGACCTCCCCTCCGAACAGAAATGCGGTTTCTGAACAGAAATGCGGTTTCTGACCACAGAAACAATACAGAGACAGCACGGAAAAGCAGGGAGGCATTCAGAAAAGAATTGCCCATCATCTCTCCAGCCAGAGGCAACGGCTAGAGACTCTGTTGGTGCATTTCCCTTCAATCTCCGCACAATAAAAAATTCAGCCTAGTTGAGTTCCGACCATACATATCATTTTAAATCCTCCCCCACGACAGCAGCCGTTTTTAATGCTGCAATTTATTGCCGCGGTTCGCCGTGTGGTCTGCAAGCCCCTGGGGTCCTCCAGCCCCTTTCATGAGGTCTGTGGGTGAAAATGATTTTCATAATGGTACCTAGAAGTTATTTGCCCTTTTCCCTCTCATTCTCTCCGGAGCGTCCGCCGAGTTTTCCAGAGGCTACGGCCCCGGCGCTGTTGCAATAGATTAAATACAGAAAGGGCCGGGAGGACCCAGCTGTCTTGTATTAAGCCGGCCATTTAAAAAAAATGTCAACAATGCCTCCTCACTAATTTCCCCCGTCCTGGAAAAAATACGCTTCCAGTATTTCCGCAGAAATGTTCTGTTAACACATCACGGGTTCATTATTGTCACTTTCACCTAAATGACTATTTTAAATGCGGCGGTCTTCCTCCGGCTAATGATGGAGCTACCCCCCGCCGAAACAGCAGCTATTTGGCGTCCTCATTAACTTCGGAGCGCCTAAAAGGGGCCAGAGGTTTGAGAACCAGGATGTATTTCCGTCTGTCATCTCATTTTTTTTTTTTTTGGGGGGGGGGGATGTATGTGTTGATAAAGAAACGGTCACATCCGGTGCTGGTGGCCGTGTGACGGGTTCAGCCCCGCTTGGTTCCTCCCTCCTCCTCCCATTTTGTTCCCTTTCCAAACTCGGGGACCCAAACGCAGCCCCGGAGGGCCCAGGCCTTCCTCGGCCCCCCGCCTCTCCTCCCTGCCTTTCCTCTACCCTTAGGGAAGATGATGGTTTTACAGCAAGGATGACAAAAAAAAAAAAAAAGAAAAAGAAAAAGAAAAAAAAAAGAAATCCAACTCCAACAGACAGTAAAGCGATGATTATCCTTTTAACACCCGCCCATCCGCTTCTGGTCCATATGGGCTGCTGCTTGCTCAGAGTGCACACAGTTCCGACACCCGCCTGGCCCACTTAACACGCCCTCCCAGCCCCCGCGGCTCCGGCGGGCCGTCAATCCCGGCTCCGCGGTGCTCCGGCGAGTTGATTAGCCGTAATTTACTTAGCCGTCCTCGGACACTTAGGTGGGTCCTAATTTCTGCCATTAGAGATAATGCCGAAGTAGTTATCTCCACGCAAGACACCCTTTTCTGGTGGATTATTTCCATCAGATTGATTCCCAGAAGTGGACTGCTGGGTCAGAGGGTTGTACATTTTCCTGCGTTCAAACCTCGTCTCCTGTCAGATTGCTTTCCAAAAGGATTATGCCAATTTGTACCGCCACTGCAAAGCCCGCGTAATAACCAACTATTTTGCTTAACTATCATGCCTCAGAATTCCCCCTCCGAGCCTCACAGGGAGCAGAGGCCCTTACCTAGGCGCGTGTGATCTGTAATTATTTAGACTAACACCGAAATTGCTTTCAGAACATGGCAACCTGCTGGCTCAGAATTCTAATCCGCACGCAGGCCGGCATTAAAAGTTTCCCGAGCCCCCCTCTCTCTCCTCCTCGGGGTGTTTACACAGCCCCCACAAACTCGAGAGAGAAATTAAGAGCTTTGATCAACCAAAGCGGTCTCTTCCTGAACTATACCGGGAGTGCTGTTTCCAAAAGGTACAAAAACACAAATTAAAACAGGTTTCCATTGTAACCTTTTGGGGAGGAAAGTTGTTTGTTTTTGTCCCGCTCTCTCTTCATCTCTCCGTCAAGTGAGTTCTCAAAGGGCCCGGTCCCTTGGAGGCTGGCCGGGGTGCTGTTGGGGGGCAGGGGAGAGGCAGGGGGACAGGTGGGGAGCCGGCGGCGGCCCTCAGGTGCTGGGTGAGAGGAGAGGCACGGGGCGGGGCGGGGGTGAGGAGGAGGCACTTGCCAGCATCCAGACCCTGTTGGTAGGCTTGGGGAGTGGATTCTGGACCCAGAGGGGAGAGGAGGGGAAGGTTCGGGGCGGTGGGCGGGGCGGTGGGGGAAGACCAGCTCCGGGACACCGAGGCCCCCCTGCAGACAGGTGGGCGCCGCTCCGGACACAGCCCCGAACCTGGCCATGGAAGGGAAGGCGGCGCATCCCGGGCCCGGAGCCACACGCGCCGGGCCGGGCGCACCGAGCATTCAGCGCGAGGAAGGGCCGTCCCTCCCCGGTTTCTCATCCGTGAAATCACCCCCTCGCAGGCCTGCGAGGCTGAGGCGGGCGCGGGGATGAAGCCGCTCTGTAAACTGAAAGCCCTAACAAATGGAGGTATTATCGAGAACTCCGAGCCCGGGTTTACTCTGTAATTGCCTCCTAAGCCGCGCTCTTAAGCCCGGAGCCTGGCAATCCAATTTGCCTGCAGTCGCCTCGATTCCCCGAACAAGTCATCCGGGGAGCGCCCTGGCGCCCCGGGCCTCGCAGGCCGGCGCCCTCTCCCGGGCGCGCTCCCCGTTGGCCGGCTCAGCAGCCATGTGGCCGCGGTGGCACCGCCGTGGTACTGGGCCGGCCTGGGGACGGGCAGCCGGGGAGCCAGGCCTCTGGGCCGGCAGCGGTGTGGCCGGTGCATCCCTGGGGCCTGTTTCGGGGCCTCTGCCTGTGGGGTGGGCAGCCAGGGCCCCCACGGGTGCCCAGCGCCCAGACCTGTGGGAGAAGACCCGGTCCCCGCACTTCTTCCTTCCGCTGGCCGTTTGCTTGTCCAGCCGTTGGCTACGGGACCCAAGGGGACCGCATGCCCCCACCCACGCTGGCAAGACAGTTAACGGGGCACAGGCCTGGAAACCTGCTAGCGTGTGGCAGTGGGTCAGCCCTTCAGGGGACTCTCCCCTGCTGGGGACAGGAGTACAGAAGGGTGGGGGGTAGGTCTGGGGGAGCAGAGGGCAGGGCAGGCTGTAGGGAAGGGGGAGGCCCAGCCGGGTCTTGGAAGATGAGACCAGCAGCCCGTGAGTGGCGGACCCAGCGCCACCAGGAGGGGGCAGGAGGGCCGGTGTGGGCAGTGTGGGGTCCAGTGAGGGTTAGGGCTCTGGGTCTGGGTCGTCTGGGCAGGAGGCTGGCTGGTGCTGTTCCCACGTGTTCCACCCACACCGGTGTTTTGCCCACAGCAGGGGCCCAGGGCAGTCAGCTGACCTTAGGAGTCCCTCTACGGGGCTCAAGCCGGGCCCCCACGCTTTCTAACTGTGTAGCTTTGGGAAAGTTAGAGACTTAATTTTCCCATCAGTAAAGTGGGGATAGCGATAGCATCCACCTTAGTCTTCTGAGGATTAAACCAGAAAACCCATGGAAAACTCTGAGGAGAGTGCCAGGCACACCGGCCTTGTGCCCATTTTACAGATGAGAAAACTGAGGATCGGAGAGGGGCGCTGAAGGACGCGGCACTCCGAAGCACGGAGCTGTCATTGTTCTGTATCCCGGGCTGTTCCTTGTTACGTCCTGCTTGGGGACTCCAGAACGTAGTCACGTGAGGGTAGGTAAGGCCCTCAATCTTTTTGAGCCTTAATTGGTTCATCTGTGAAATGGGAAGACCCATCGGGTAACCTCCATGATGATCAGGAATTTTTCTTCCCTTGTTCCTGGATGAAAGCGGAACACATAGTAGGTGCTTAACCAACCCCCATGAATGAGTGAATGACACCCGCCCAGGCTACCCAGCTCCTGGCTTCCTCGCACCTCAGGTCTATGGAGAACCTCGGGGGGCGGTCTTGTCCACACGCCTGGCCCCCTGTCCGCCCAGGTGTAATTTGTGCAGGAAGTGTCCCCAGGGGAGCCAGGCTCTGGCGAGGATTTGGAAGACAGAGCCGGGAGCTAAATCAAAGCCACGATTGCTGGGCCTCTGTTGAAATATTTGTCTTTACGCTCCTAGGTAATGCGCTCGGGCTGATGCTTGTAGCTTGTGGGTTTATTTATTATTTATTGATAAAGCGTGGATCCAGGGAGGATTTGATGAGAGACACAATACAATATATGACTACAGGGCAGCTGTTAAAGCTAAGCAGACCCGGAAGGACAAGGAGGCGCACAACTCACGTTCCGCACCGCCCACCGTCCCAGGGCCGGCAGGGCACGAGTGATGGGGGAACCGGGCTGGCAGGATGGCAGTGCTCAGGAAAGGTGGTTTCTTCCCGGCCTGGGTCTTTGCTGCCCTGGGATGAGATCGGGGTCACAGCGAAGGCCGGGGGGCATTTCTGTAGAGAGAGGTCAGCCATCGGAGTTCCCGTGCGCTCCCTGGGGCAGGGCTGCGGTCCCAGCCCGACGGCCCGGGCTGACCCCTTTCTGCACCCCGGCCTCCCGCCTGCCAAGTGGCGACAATAACACGCGGCTCCCAGAGCCACGGTGCGGTGACACCGGCCGGCGTTTGGCTGCGACCGGGCCCTTGGGAGTGCAGCTGTGGATCTGACCCGTGTGGGCTGTGATCCTGTGGTTTCTGTCGTCCCGGGCGGCCGGGTCAGGCCCTCCGCTCCCGCCCACAAGCGGAGGAGAGGAGGTGTCGCCGGAGGGGCTGGCCGGGGAGGTGCCCCTGCACCGCCCCGGGCACCGTCCACCCTCACCCCGTGCCCGCCGAGCGCCGCCTGTTTGTTATTGCGGAAAAACACTCGGAGAGTTTGAAGGGAAAGGGAGCATACTTTTTAATTATTTCTCTGCTTGTCTCCAGCAGTCCTGTTGTCAAGGAAACCAGAACCTTTGAAAAGCTTTTCAGCTTCCCGGTCGGAAGAGGATACTTGTGCGGGGCCTCTGTTGTCTGTGGAAATGGACCTGTCGGGCTGTAACGGAGCCCGTGTCTTTGAAAGGGGCCTGCCTCGCTCACTTCTCCCAGATGGGATCCTTTTGACTTTTCCGCCGAGGAGGGGAGGTTGTTGCCGTTATTTCCTCTCCGAGGAGAACTGCCCGCATTGTTGACTCATAGTGTCTCATTCCCTCGGTGTGTGTGTGTTGCAGGACACGGTGCCGCGGGTGGGAGCGGGCTACTGCGCTGAATAGGCCGTCTCACCCTTCCCTGCGGGACCCCTGGCCTCTTGGGGACAGAAGGCCGGTGGGCAGACATGTCCAGGGCGGCATCCTGACTGCCCGGGTGCGGCGGGGGGAGAAAATGCTCGGGGCCCAGAGGCAGCCGGGCAGGGGCAGTGTCCCTGAGAGTCACGGGGGTGTTCTCAGGGGCCGGTAGGAAACGGTCAGCAGCCACAGCAGGGAAGAGTGTTCCAGACTGTGCGGGGTGGCCGCTGAGGAGGGACAGGCCGCCAGCAAGTCGACGGCAAGGCTGCGAGGCGAGGCGAGGGGGTGGGATACACAGAGCCCGTGCAGGGGAGACCGCCTGGAGGAGACCCACACGAGGCAGGGAGTCAGGGGGTGCGGGGGAAGGGGGTGGAGAGAGGCAGCTCGTCCCCGCGCTCTGCATCGCCGCTCCATGCTGCACGGAGGCACATCGCTGCCCGCAGCCCGGCTTCCGAGGGAAGGGATGCTGCGAGCGCGCTCCGAGTTTCATAATTCACTTTGGCTGCAGGAGTACAGCTTCGCGGTAATGTCTCAGCCAGGATTGCAATAAAACTTTACGATAGTTAAACCCTATCCAGGGCATTGGCTTTATATGAAAAAGATAAATCATTGTTACAAACACAAGGAGTCTTATTTTTAAACAGCCCTTGCTCTTTTTTTTTTTTTTCCAACTCTAAAAAATGATTTTAGATTTATAGAAGAGTTGTAAGAGTAATCCGGAGAATCCCGGGCACCCATCCCCCCGCCGCCCTCCTGTTCACAGAGAGCCTGCTGCCTCCGCCGCCGCCACCGCCGCCGAGCAGTGACAGCCACAGCGGCTCCGTTTGGGTTTCACCCGTTTTCCCGCTCACGTCCCTTTTCTTCTTTTCGGGATCTGATCCAGGATCCCAGGTAGCATTCAGAGCTCTTAGGATTTTTGTCGACGATTTGTTATTTTCTTGGGGGGTGCGGGGGCCAGGGAGTGGACTGAATCCTGACCCGGCCCCGGTTCTGAGCGCCCTGTGCTGAGTCACCCCCACCACCCGGCTAAGCTGGGATTCAGCACCTTTCGGTTTGCAGGCCCCGCTTTCCTTGCCGCCTCGTGAGCAGGACCGGCAGAAGGTTTGCATGTTAATGAGGCTCCCTGAGAGACCTCCGATTTATCAAGTGCCAATTGTTCCTTTCCCAACGCTGCTGCTCCGTGAGAGCAGGGCCCCTCTCCTTCCTCTTTCCTCTTTCTTTCTGTCCCTTTTCCTTTCGCCTCCCGGACTTAACCCCGCTGGACCTTTGGGCTACTGTTGACATCAGTGAGAGTTTCTAGAATCTAGATGGAACCTCTCACCGCATTGACGTTTTTTAACACAGCTTTCCTGCGGTTTATCGCATAATTGAGTGTCTCGAGGCAGTAACTGAGAGTATTGCATTTAATGAGAGAAACCAGAACATTCTTTGCATTCAGACAGATGCACAGCGGTGGTGACCGTCCCTGACAGAAGCCTCTGCTGATGGCTCCTGCCCTGCCTCCCTCCCTCCTCGCACACTCCTCCCCCGGCTCTCCCCTTCTTCTCCTCTCTTCCTCCCCGGTTTTCCATCTGCTGTCCTCGGCCTCCTGGCCCTCCTCCCCCACCCTGTCCCCGCCTGACTTCTCTGCTCTCCCCCTCCCTCTTCTCCTCCTCGCTCCCCCCCCCCCCCCCCCCCCCCCCCCCCCCCCCCCCCCCCCCCCCCCCCGTTTCAGTCCTTTCTCTGTGACAGGCCAGGGTAGCTGTTGCCACGGAAACAAAAGCCCAGCAGAAGCGCCTCTGCTTTCAGGGTGTTTCTAAGATGATGACGCAGATCATGTTGAGTTCTAGAATCATCTAAGCCCTGGCCCCTGGCCTCTCGCGTCCCTTCATTTTCCAAAGGCCAGCCTGGTGCCACGGCTCATCATTCTGTCGGCCACACAGTCATTTTTCATACGGGAACCTCAGGATCTGAGAAACCCACTGTTCCCTGTTGCTCCAGGACTGGATGCGGGAGAGAAACGCAGCTGCATGTCCTGACATTAAGGGAGGGAGAACGCACGGGGAGGGGCTCACACATCAGCGGGGCGCCCGGGCTGCAGATGGGGAAGGAAGTAGAGCTGGGGCCTTGGAAAGTCTTCACACACTTGGTTTCACTCAGCAGATGTCCATTGAGGACTTGCATCTGCCCGGGGAGCAGGTGGGGGGGGGAGTGGGGACCCCCCCCCTTGATATTTGTCACACAATCCCCACTCCAGCTCTGTCAGTTCTGCGGGACAACCCGCATGAGGTAGACGAGGGGGTCCCCTCCCAGGGCCGCTGGCTTCTGCGCCTGCGTGGAGCTGGTCCAGAGCGGGCCCAGCGCGGTGCCTTCCTGCCGGTGGGGGGCTGACTGCCTCGGTCTGCCGGCCTGAGCCGGATCCGGAGTTTTGCCCTTCAGCAAACACCAGCCGAGAGCTCAGCAGGGGAGAGTCCATTGCCGGGGTATATTTAAGTCTGTACTGATTCCCAAAGGTAGCTTTGCTTCCTAACCTTAAGCTTTTCTCCCGATGCTTATGGGGATCCCGGCCCCGGGGTGTCAAAATAAGACTTGTAAACTCCAAACACTGCGGCAACGCGAGAAACATTTTCATTAACCGCAGGGTGTGATGAAAAGGGGAAGGCGCGCTCCGTCTGCGCCTAAGTGGTCCTGCGCGCGGGTCTTTTTATTTTCAGTATCATTTCGAGCTGATTTAAATATCGCCCCTTCAGCAGTGAATTTGAAAGGACGGCCGCTCTGGAGTGTGAATAACTGCTCAGCTGCCCACAGTATTTCTAGCGAGTTGCTCCGACTTGAGTTGATAATGGACTCCACGCAGCAGTCACTAATGGCTGGTAATGCGGAGTGTTTTTGTTATTATTGTTTTCATTTGAGAAGAAAGGTTTGGAATTAGCATAGTAAATCTCTACGGGCTCTTTACAAATAAAAGAATATTCGCGTTAAAAACAACTTTCAGGAAAGATGTATGGCGATGAATAAAACATCAGTGAGTGAAAATAAGCGTGTTTAATTATTCAAGTAGAAGTAGTAATTTAAACTAATTATTGCTTGCGGATTTCATAATTCAGTTTTTGTCTCGCAATAATATTTCCTCGGGGCCTCCGGGGCGCGTTGGCGGCTGCTCGGGTTCCTGAGCGGGAGGGGGCCGTCCCTCCCCGCGGCCACCACCTCTGCCCCACCCGGGGGAGCAGGGTCCCCGCCACTGTGGCCTCCCGGTGACCTCAGTGCCACACGGCCCTCTGGCGTATCACCTTCTCCGGTCACTTCCAGAGTCCCCCGACCACTGCCCGCGAGTGCTAAGTGTCACGGGTCAGGACCCCTCGCTCCCCCGCAGCGTCCCTGGCTTCCCCGCCCTCCTCAGAGCCCTGCCCTCGCGTTCCCACAAGACAAGTCCTTGACCTTTTGTGCTGCCCCGAGTTCTGTCTCCACCGGCTGGCTCTCCCCCGCCCCCCACCTTAGGGAACTGACCGCCTCTTTCTCTCCTTAGCTCGGTACAGGCAGATTCTCGTGGTCCTTTAAAAAAAAAAAAAAGGTTTAAATCCTCTTTCTTGGCTTTTCATGTTTTTATTTTAACAGAAAAACACGGTTATTTGGAGGACTGCAGAGTACTGGCACCTGGAGGGAGCAGGGATGATTCCCCCCCGAAGCAGCCCGCTGCCCCGGCCCCGCTCTCCTGCTCTGCAATTCTTGGGTGTCCCTTCCGCCCCCCGCCTCCGGGAGGGGTTCCAGCACCTTCTTCCCCGGACCTGCTGGGCCGTGACCGGCATGGCAGGTGCCGCGGAAGAAGCAGTAAGTGCCGAAAGGTACTTCTGCGCCATCGCGCGAGGCTTTTAAGACGCAGTTATTACCGCGGCTTCATGAAGGCACTCGGTTTTCCGAGCCCCTCTTCATCGCACAAGTGCCGCCTGCAACGGGCCTGGGTGATTCCGGTGAATTATTATGCTCCCCTCAGAATGTAAAGGGAAAGCTTTCTATTTGTACCACCTTCTTCCCAAGTGCCCTCTGTCAGAGGCAGCGACAGCCGCTCTCCTGACACCTGACAGCTATCATTGCCGGGAATAATCACACCCATCCATCTCCTGCCCGGGAGCTCTCCATCACCGCGCCAGGACCTGTACTTAAGACCCCCCCACCCCCACCCCCTTCCTTTGTTATTACTTTTCCCTAAGAAAACAACCCTCCGACTTCACAGGCGTGATCTGGGCCAGCGAGAGGGCTGACTTCTCTGCGGGGATATTGTTGCGGACAGGGACAAGACAGGTGGGCCACGGGGGGCGGGAGAGGGTGGGGAGCTGGCTCGCGGGGGCCCGAGTCCAGGTGGGCACCTGCTGCTCACCAGCTGAGCCCCGGAGCGAGGCTGCCAGCCCCCGCTTTGGTCTCTAGCCTGGCAAACACGGAGCGCTGGCTGTGATCTCCTGAGGCCTTTGATGCCGAGTGGTTCTGTGATCTCAAACTTGAGCTCGAGGAGCGAGTGGGAGGGTTCGGGGTGGCTCCCCTCCCCCGGACGTGAGCTTGCCCGGTGCTGGGGGCGTTTTCTCTACGTGACCTGCTGCATTCCTGACACCCGGGGCCGCCGTGGAGCGGAGCGGGGGGATGAATACGATGCCAGGGGATGAGGCCCCGGGAGGGCACGGGGAGACCCACTGGGAGGTCACGCTAAGAAGGGAAGGTGCTTCCCTCGCTGAGGAACTGATGGCCGAATGTCACCACATCTGTGGGTCAGCCCGGCCTCCTCCCCGAGGGCCTGCACCTCCAAAGTGCCCCTTCAGCGGCAGTCTGGGGAAATTAACATTTCTCTTGCAGATCCAATCAGATCGCCCCTGTATGATTGTAAACCTCCTCCAGGGGAATAAACCATTTTTATTTATTTTTTACATATTTTATTGACTTTTTTTACAGAGAGGAAGGGAGAGGGATAGAGAGTTAGAAACATGGATGAGGGAAAAACATCCATCAGCTGCCTCCTACACACCTCCCACTGGGGATGTGCCTGCCACCAAGGTACGTGCCCTTGACCGGAATCAAACCTGGGACCTTTCCGTCCACAGGCCGACGCTTCATCCACTGAGCCAAACCAGTTTTGGCATAAACCATTTTTCATTATTTTATTTAAAAGCTGATTTTTTCAGAGTAGAAATACAACCAGAATTTGGTAGAAGATTAAAAAAAAAGAGAAAAGGATGTGCAGAGAAAAGGGAGCCTCCCTCCCCTCCGTGCCTGGTCCAGCCCTTGTCCTGGTCCTGGAGGGGGGCCGTTCCCCACCATGGCTGCATCCTGGGGGGAGCACCCAGCCCCAGGCAGGAAGTAGAGCTGACCCAGGCCCAGGCGGAGCGGAATGACCCGGATGCTTTGCCAACGAAAGCGTGTCTGGCCGAGTCTATGAGGGCCTTAACTGGAGGGGAAGCCTTCCGAATTCCCGGGGCCAGTGGGGCTCCGGGGAGAACCCGGACAGACTCATTGTTGAGCCCTGGTTCTCTCAACCAGAGCCTCAGGGAACCTGGGGGGGCGAGAGCCTCCCGCCGCCCCTTTCCGGGGACCCATGGGGCTCCTGCTGCAGCGTCTGCAGGGCTGTGGCGCGCAGTCAGCGAAGTGGCAGCCCCGAGGGGTGCCCGGAGCTTGGCACCGGCCCGGTCACTCCTGGTTCCTCCTCGGAGCTGAACATGGAAACGGGGAGCGAATGCGCACCCTGTGGAAACGATAACACAAAATCCACTCGGAGGTGGGGTTCCATGTGTAGATCGCCGATTAACTACGCTTTTTCGGAGCCCATTTGTTGTCCAGAACGAAGCTGCGGGCGGGAAGGGGGATCGGGATGGCAGCCCGCTCTTCTCATTGAAACACACACCAAGCGCCGCCCCGGACTGCCAGCCGGACGACCGCGGCGATCGATATCCCAGTTCGCTCGCTGGCAGCTCCCAGGGCATCGAATGGACGACGGGCCTGGGGAAGCAGTGCCAAGCGGAGCATTAAGTTAATTCCCGTCGCCCTGGTTCTGGCTTGCCTGGTGCAGGGCTACGAGTGGAAGTGGGCTGTGCTGGCATGGCTTTCTCGCCGGCTGTCTCTGGTCGCACCAGGACTCAAGGGGTCTGGCGCCCCAAGGTGGAATTGGAGTGGCAGTGACAACTCGCAGTGGCTGAGATCCCACCATGCGCTCCGCTCAGGGCCTGGCACCGTAGACATGACCGATTGCCCCCCAACCTCTGCCATGCCGATGGCGTGCCCGCCCTGTGGGGGAGGCCCCCGGAGCACACGGGGCCTGGGAGCAGGTTGCTAGCAGGTGGCGGGGCGGAGCTGGGCCTGGAGTCCAGGGCCGTTGACTTGCACAGCCTGGGCTCTTGCCACTTACCCCGCCGAACCAGAGGGGTGAACCAGGGGTCTGCGTTCTCCCTGGGTTTAGAGGCTCCTGTCCGGCCAAGACACGGGGTGGGGCCCGGGAGGGAGCGCCTTGGGCCTGGCCAGGAACGGGTGCCGGCATCTGTGTTGTGAGTGAGTGAGTGAGCAGCACACACCAGGCGACAGAAGGAAGGGGCAGGCCCGGGCCCGGTTTAAAGACTTGCAGTTAAATCGGTTTGGCTCAGTGGATAGAGCATCGGCCTGGGGACTGAAAGGTCCCAGGTTCGATTCCGGTCAAGGGCATGTATCTTGGTGGCAGGGATGTGCAGGAGGCAGCTGATAGATGTCTCTCTCTCATCGATGTTTCTAACCTTCTATCCCTCTCCCTTCCTCTCTGTGAAAAATCAATAAATATATTTAAAGACTTGGCAGTCCGTGTGCAGAGGGTCCCGCCTTCCTTCCCCCCTTCTTTCTTTCTCCTGGGCATGCAGCATTGCTCCCGGGCAGAGAGCTGCCGGCCAAGACCAAGGGCGAGGAGCCTGTCTTGTGAGGGACACTCGAGGGGCCCAGCAGCCGTGGAACAGCGAGTTGAGCGCAGGGGACAGAGCCTGCGGAGGCCTCGCAGGGGCCGGAGACAGGTGCCGCCTGGGCCTGAGGTTCCCATCTCGGTCGTAGGGAGGGGGTTTCTGAGAGGCTGGCTGCGGCCTATCCCCGGGGCTCAGACGCCCAATTTGCATCATGTCCTCTGTTCCTAAAACGCTGCTCTCGGATTCTTACTGACGCGCTCACATTTTTGGGGGGATAATTGCCCTCCTTGACATGAATGACCCCCGCGTTGACTCTGAGGCCCACACAGTTCTCAGACCAGGAGGCAGTCGAGACAAGCTGTTAACTCCTGTCCGTTGGCAAGGCAGCTGCTTAGGGAAGCGAAGCCCGTCTCCTGGGCTGCGGTGGGCTGCTTCTGGCCTGGAGGGGGGGCGGGAGCTGAGGGGAGAGGGGGTTTGATCCCGGTCAAGGGCACAGGCCCAGGTTGTGGGCTCCATCCCCAGTGGGGGTCGTGCAGGAGGCAGCTGACCCATGATTCTCTCTCATTGTTGATGTTTCTATCTCTCCCTCTCCTTTCCTCTCTGAGATCAATAAAAATATATTAAAAAAAAAAAGAGTGGGTGGGGGCCGATAGATGTCTTCATGCCCCTTGCTGCTTTCTTCCGGGGCCCTTGGTGGGTGGATACTGGTGTTTTCCCCAGGTCGCTGCTGCTGGGGCTGCCGATTACATGCAAATCAGAGAAAACCTTCGGACCACGTGTCTCCCGGGCGCCCTGGCTGGGTGCTTCTCATAGGCTTTGCAGGCCTCGTCCCCGAAAGCATCAGGTTTTTAAAAGTGGGGCCCTAGCCAGTTTGGCTCAGTGGATAGAGCATCGGCCTGCAGACTGAAGTGTCTCTGGGTTCGATCCCGGTCAAGGGCACAGGCCCAGGTTGTGGGCTCGATCCCCAGTGGGGGTCGTGCAGGAGGCAGCCAAGCCATGATTCTCTCTCATTGTTGATGTTCCTATCTCTCCCTCTCCTTTCCTCTCTGAGATCAATAAAAATATATTAAAAAAAAAAAAAAGAGTGGGACCACAGTTTCCCGTTTAGTGCCCAAACAGGCTCGGTGTCGGGAGGGCCTGGGTCTGGAGAGCTGGGGCCGGAAGTTGGAGCAGGGACAGAAACAGGGCCAGCCCCTCCCTGAGAGCTCCCAGGACCTGCCAGGGTCCAGAGGACGGCCCCCCGGCTGGTGGCAACCATGTGTTGGGGAGCGAAGAGGAAGAGAAGGAGTCCTGAAGGGGGCCGAGGTGGGGGGCAGGCAGGAAGGCGGGGCCCTGGGAGCAGAGTTCAGCTGCCTGAGCCAGAGGCGCGGTGGTGGGGGTGGAGGGGCTGGGGTAGGCACGGGGTCACGGTCAGGGGGTCGGGGCTCTGTGAGGTGGGTGGGCGGATCAGAGGTTTTTTATGGGAACTGGGAGCCGTGGGAAGCTGGTGAACTGGTGCGTGTGCGGCGTTGACAGAGCCCCTGGGGAGCCCTCTGACCGGCTCCTGTGATAACCCGGGCCCTTAAGGTAACGGCGGCGGCTTCGATTGCCTCTCCTCCCCTCCTCCCTCCACCACAGGCTCCCGAGATTTCCATGGGAAGGTAATTAAACTTTAGGGGCTTACAAATGCCTCCTTTTGCCGAAAACCTGTCTTTTTGCATATATTGAATTCCAATATTGCTCAGCCCTGACTGGGGGGCGGTTTTAGGGCTGAAGGCGTCGGAGACACGGAAGGTCAAGGCTGCTCCCCCCCACCCCCCTCACGGCTGCCTCTGTTCCCTCAGGTGCCCTCTCCCGCCCCCCCAGTCTCGGAAGCCGAGGCGAACCGAGGCTGATGGATTATTGACGCAGCCCGCGCCGGGCTCGGTGACGCAGCCGGGAGCTGTGGAGCGGAGCGGCCGGTGACTCATCAGACCTTTGCCAAACAGTCCCCATATTCCCCCGCTCTGAGGGGACCGAAGTCATTAGCAGGCATCGCCGGCGGATGACGCCAGAGCCAGCCATCCGCCCTGTCTCTCCTGTGCCTCGGGTGGTTTATCTGAGGGTTGTTTCTTTTAAAGCGACACGCATTATTTTCTCTTTAATAATGTTTGTTTTCTCCTGCTTATTAAAATAATGGATGCTCACTTTAGAAAACACACC
>PVJN01025450.1:0-30029 GCA_004026805.1 Lasiurus borealis | reverse complement strand
GGTGGTGCCTTCCCCTGATTAGCCTGCTCACCTCATCCTTTGGGGGCTCCTGGACTGTGAGAGGGGGCAGGCTGCTGTATGTATATAATCCTTACCATTGTTTCTCTGGCGAACCCTGACTGATATAGATGGTAGATGAAAGGTAGAAACAAATGACTTGCCAATCACAGAAGAGTTTATTGGGTCCTTGATGGAGGCAGGTATCATGGACTTAGCCAAACCTACCTGCCAGGAATCAATTTTCATGACATGCTTGTCACTGCAGCATGTTTATTTAATAAGCCCCTCCCAATGCAAATCACCTCTTCACACACCTTGCCCATCTCATTATAAGCAACATGCTCTCCAATCAACCTCTGCCACCAATCTGGAGGTGCTGGTGTTCAGTGTTCTCGTCTGTGGCAGTTATAGGCACCAGTGGCCATTCACTTTAAGAACACTAGTAAAGGAGAGTTGTTTACATTTTCTCGACAGTAAAGGCCTTGGTTAGAATCAGTGTTGCCTCCTATAGCTGTCTTGTCTCCTATCTCTGCACAGCTAGGAGTCTCGAGAGACTTTGCTTGCACTTGTGGTCTTCATGGCTATATTTGCTTCTCATTCTGTTACCCATGGCAATGTGGTCTGAGCCCTCACCGCATCACACACACCAACCTTCATGCTGTTAAGTCCAGTGTATTCTTAGCCTTTATTTTACTTAATGTCTTCATTGGGTTATCCACTACCATTGGCAACACTCTTCTATCGATCTCTTCCGTTGTCTTCTGCAACCCATTCTCTCAGGGTTTGCATTCTATTCATCTGGATAAATTGTTTCTTCCTCCTTCAACCAAAGTGGACTGTTGTGGGTTGGATAGGGTCGCCTAAAGATATGTTGAAGTCCTAACCACTGGTACCTGTGAATTGGACTTTATTTGAAAATTGGGTTAATTAACAGATGCAATCAAGTTAAAATGTCATTGTGGTGGGCTCTAGCCCAATATGCTTGGTGTCCTTATAAGAACATCAGATCTCTTGTGAAGACACAGACACACACAGAGAGAAGAAAGCCATGTTATTGTGGGGGCAGAGGGTGGAATGATGCATCTTTAAGCCAGGAAACGCCAGGGATTGTCAGCAAATACCAGAAGCAGTAAGAGGCGAGGAAGGATTCTCTCTCAGTGACTTCAGAGGGAGGATGGCCTTGCCAACACCTTGATTTCAGACTTCTAGCCTCTCGTACTAGACAACTTTTTATTGTTTTAAGCCATCTGATTTGTGGTACTTTGTTATGGCCGCTTTAGAAAACGAATACATTGTCTCACAGGATGCTTTGAAAATCCAAGTACTTGAGAATGGTTTCTCTACTGGGTGTTCCTTCCTCAGGCTAATAACATTGAGGCTGGTATGTGAGCAGCGCTCAGTGGAAACAGGGAAAGCATGCTTAGTGCAAGCTGACACAGGCGTGGACCGTGGTTCTCTGCCACACTCACTTGTGTTGAGGGGCCGTCGTATACAGCCGCTCAGGCCTCCAGTAGTGGGGCCTCCCACTGCCTCTCTGTCTGGAGTTTCTATCCCTGGATTTGCCCTGAATGGGCACATCAATCTGCTTCTTGTTTGCTTATGGTTCCTAGGGATTTGACAATCATGAAAGGCCAACATGTTCTCAGGGAAGACTCTCACAGATACATTCTACTGGCCAGTCACGCTCTGCAGCTGAATTTCAATTCATAATGCATTCCAGGAGAAGCCCGTCCTTGGGCAACTGTGTCCCCTGTGGAATTGTCTGATGAAGTGGGCTCTGTTCACCACTCAGGAGGCTTCATGGGCTTTGATTACTGCTCACGAGGTTTCCATTTCTTCAAGGAGCTTAATGAGGTTTTTCTGGAGGGCAAAAATAATAAATTCCCATTTTTTAGTAGCTCTCCTGATAGGAGTACAAATTGTTCATCCCTATCTCAGCCTGTAAAACAATGTTCCTCATTTCTTTCTCTTCTGACGTAGCAATTCAGATGTCTTCGTGCCTATCGCATCTAAAAAATGTTGAGAAAAGTAAATGAGATATAAATAGTAATGATCTCTTTAAAGGTACCTACTTTGAAATGAATCATTTCTGATGTTTGCAAAGTATGTTTTGCTGTATATGCCTTGAGCAGAAATCAATTTCTGTGGTAAAAAAAAAATGCTTTTGTAGCCTGAAACATGTGTCTGTCTGCATTCACTTACTTTTATTCAGACATAGTTACAGAAGAAAGACAGGGTTTTTAGTAAATTCTAACCTTTAAAAATTGTTTTGTTCTCTCTCTACAATGCTTTTATTTATTTTTAGTTACTTTTGGCTCTTGCATGTACTGTTATAACTTAAATGATTCTGATCGAATTCTAAGTGTTTTAGTAACTTTCCTCCTTGGTTTGATGACAAATACATCCATCCCTGGGTGCTTGGCTGCCTGTCAGATCACTAACAGTGGCATCCATTTCTCTGAGGAGGCGGAGATATTAAAAAAAAATGCAATCAGAACATTCTAAATGAAATGGCGAATTTAGCGGATGGAATGTGCAGAATACTAATGGGACGTGTACTGTCAGCTGAGCCTGCTGTGCACTCATGCATAGCAAGCTGAGAATAATGACCTTGCTCAAGCCTTAAGCAAAGAATCGCTGCAGTTGGGAACAAACAGATGCTTCTGATTACACTCCCGCCGCCTCCCTCCCTTGGGACCTCGGCATGTGAAAGCTGCCACCTCAATTCAGGACACACATTTGCTCACTTTGGGGATGAGGCACAGAGTAGTGGAAAGCAGGGGAACAACCTGTAATGTTCACAACCGACTAGTTCCAAATGCCTAACTCTGTCTGACAGATTCTTCCATTTAGTTTTTTTAAATTAAATAAAACACCTTTTCACTACTTTCCTTGCTGCTCACAGACTGCAAAAATTAAACATCTCTTATGAGCCCTGGCCAGGTGGCTTCCTTGGTTGGAGTATCATCCCATACACCAAAAGGTTGTGGGTTCCATTCCTGATCAGGGCACATACCTAAGTTGCTAGTTTGATCCCAGTCTGGGAAAGTATAGGAGGAAATTGATCGATGTTTCTTTCTCACATTGATGTTTCTCTCTCTCTCTCTCCCCTCCTTTTTCTAAAAATCAATAAAAACATATCCTTGGATGAGGACTTTAAAAAAAGCTCTTATGACACATCTGCCTTGTATAAAAAGCAAAAAGGACTGCCAAAACCAGTTTGGCTCAGTGGATAGAGCGTCGGCCTGCTGACTGAAGGGTCCCAGGTTCGATTCCAGGCAAGGGCATGTATCCTGGTTGCGGGCACATCCCCAGTGTGGGGGGACGTGCAGGAGGTGGCTGATCGATGTTTCTCTCTCATCGATGTTTCTAACTCTCTATCCCTCTCCCTTTCTCTCTGTAAAAAATCAATAACATATATTTAAAAAAAGGACTAAATAACTTCCTTAAAGTGAAAGAAGAGGGAGGAGGGTATGAGGTTGGAAAACATTTCTAAAGACCCTTTGACCCAGGTGGATACAGAACTTGAACCCAAAAACAACATGATTGGCAGCAATCACCCTTGGCCAAGCACCTTCCTGATTTTCATGCCACCAGGCTCAGAAGTTGTATGCCTGTTTATAGATGAGGAAACTGACATTGGGATGCTCAGTTTGCCCAAAGTCAAATATCTTGTGAGGGTAGAATTAGGATTTGTACATAGGCCAGTAGGACTCAGGACCTGAGTCTTAATTGCTATATTTCATTGCCATTCTAGTCTTTCAAATGGCTTTCACTGTTAGAATAATGTTACCATTTTCTTTTGGAAATTCAGTTCAAGAAAAATATATCCCAAATTCTGATGATGTCAGCATGATAGGTTCACTATCATATGGCCAGCAAGGATCAAAAGCTTATTTGAATTAAAAAAATTTATGTTGCCAAGACCGGTTTGGCTCAGTGGATAGAGCATCGGCCTGGAGACTGAAAGGTCCCAGGTTCGATCCCGGTCGAGGGCATGTACCTTGGTTGCAGGCACATCTCCAGTGTGGGGTGTGCAGGAGGCGGCTGATTGATGTCTCTCTCTTATAGATGTTTCTGACTTTCTATCCCTCTCCCTTCCTCTCTGTAAAAAAATCAATAAAATATATTTAAAAAAAATTATGTTGCCCTAGCTGATTTTTCTCAGTGGATAGAACATTGGCCTGCAGACTGAAGGGTCCAGTAAAGGGCACATGTCCAGATTGCAGGCTCAATTCCCAGTAGGGGGCATGCAGTAGGCAGCCGATCAATGATTCTCTCTCAGCATTGATGTTTCTATCTCTCTCACTCTCTCCCTTCTTCTCCGAAATCAATGAAAGTGTTTATTTAAAAAATTTTATGTTAAGACAATTATTTTGGGAGATTGTACTTTAATGCATTTCCTTGGACATCTTTGTGCTGCTGACTGAAATGTAGAAGAATGTGGAAGACCTACTGCCACTGAAGCAAGAAGAAATCATTGGACAAACAAATCACATTTTCTTTAACAGCTGTGATAGGCAGCTCCAACGAGGCACTGAACTGTTCTTGCCTTTCAATGTCCACGCCCTTGTAAATTTCCCTTTCACATTTTTCAGGTGTAAGTCTGTGTAATCAAAAGAACATGCTAGACACAATGGTATGTCACTTTTCAAGACCAGGTTATTAAGGACTAGGTGACTTCCATTTTGGTTTCTGTCTTGCAGTCTTGGTCTCTCTTGGGTCACTCACTTTGGGAGAAGCCAGCTGCCATGTAGGGAGTGGTCCAATGAAGGGCCCACAGGACAAGGATTGAGACGGTTCGCCAAAAGCCCACAAAGAACTGAGGCTTCCTGCTGACATCCCCAGCCCTGATGAAGCTGGTGACCAGAGTTTCTGCTGAGAGCTTGGCTGCAACCTCAGAAGAGATCTTTAGCCAGAACCACCCAACTAAACCACTCTCAAATTCCTGACTCTTAGAAACTGTGCGAGATAATAAATGTTTGTTGTCTTAAGCTGCTACATTTGGGGGTGGGGTATGTAATTTGTTTTGCAGCAATAGGTGGCTAACACAAAAGCCAGCAAAACCCATGGACACAAATAATCTGAAGAAACCTGTGAAGAGCAGCTACAGCGTTTGGACAGGTTCAAGCCTGGGACTGATGAGAGGGCATGGTACTATTGTGGTAAAGCCACATGCAAGTCGCAACTTAAAGGGCAAAGCCCTCCCAGCACAATTATAACCAAAGGCTATGGTTGTAAGCTTGACCTTATAGTTCAACCCTGTAGTCTTAGGTAGCTAAGGGATGTGGCTACAGAACATGCAGCAATGCTGCCAAAACAAAACTTGATAGAATTCTCAGGTGCATGTAATTAAGTAGATTTGAAATTCACAAGAACATTGTAATCATCTCGACCATTCCCTTGTTTTGCTTGGTGTGATCTGGCTATAAAATAAAGACTCGGCTTACAGGCTATGTCACTGTGTCCTCATCCAGGTGTAGTATCCACCTGGCCTCAACTATAGTCTCTTGTCTGTTTTCTTTAATCCTTCACTGCCCCTCCTCAGGTTCACCATTGGCCATGCTTGATGCAGTTCAGAAACTAAAATTTAGAGGAAAGCTAGAAAGGGAAGACTCTTATTGTAACTAAGGCAGTGTGATCATATTATTTAAATTAAAAGAATACACAGTTTTTTTGTTAGAGATAAGAGAAAATCACAACCGACTTATTAATCTTACATATAAAACATGCATTTTTCCCTTCCAGCAGGAAAATTTTATATTATTCTACAAAACTTCTATTTATTATTTAAGGAGCCAGAAAAATATATTTAATTTTGTCTTTGCCAATGACTGCTGTGGCATCAGCTTTCTTGACATCCTTGTGTATTTCAGAGGATAAGGATGCTAATAATGTTGGCCTTCCTCTTTAGAGCCATGTGAAAAATTACTCTAATTATGATTGGCAAGATGTGCTAGAACAATAGAACACTATATGAGTGCTAAATAATAGCAATTAGCAGTACTACGATTTCACAATGTCGAGAGAATGTGCTGCAGAAACCATGAAGTCCAGTACAATATGTATGTGCTGCTGTCCTTCACACCCTGGGCCACGGCTAGACCTTGAGTCAAAGAATGACTAGAAAGGCATGGCTTGTTTCACCATGCCTTTACTTCTGAGATCAGCTCACCTCCGAGAAATGCGAGTTTAATCATTTTATTTTTATTTTTTAATCCTCACCCGAGGATAATTTTATTGATTTTTCAGAGAGAGAGATAAAGAGAGAGACATCAATGTGAGAGAAACACATCAATTGGTTGCCTCCTGCACATGTCCCAACCAGGGGGGCTACGGATTGAACCTGCAACCCAGGTACATGCCCTGGACCTGAATCAAACCCACAACCCTTTGATTGCAGGCTGATGCTCTAACTACTGGGAAACACCAGCCAGGGCAAGAAAGGTTAGTTTAAAAATATTCTCAAGCTCTTTACTCCTCTACCTTCATAGCAAATGTGGATCAATTGCATAGCTATAGCCTACTGATTAAACAGAAATAATTCATAGTTATTACAACTGATTTGGCGACAGTCTGCTGGCAGAGCCTGGTCTCTGACGGACATGGTTGTGCCGGCTTGGCCTGCCTGCTACTTTGTCACTTTCCCATCAGACTTTGAGCCTAAGGGCACCTGAAGGGCTACTTTTTCACCTACTGTGACTTGAGCAGCGAGGTGTGAAGAAGGATGAGACTGACTTCCCTTGTTGCTTCTCCCTGTAAGAGTAGCTTTTGTACTAGAAACTTTGGAATAGGGTTATTCTTTGGGGCTGAGGATTTATTGCTTTAGAAAGCTACCTTCAATGGTAAATAAATCTATAGAAGGTAAGTCTGTGAGAAACTGGGACACACACACACACACACACACACACACACACAATCGATCAAAAGGGGCATTCATGTCTATTGCAGAAAATTTAAAATACAAAAATCATACGAAAATAAATATAAAAAACATTCAACCTCCTTCATTACAGATATTTACTGTTAACATTTTACCATATTTCCTTTTAATAACTTTCTTTACATATTTAGAAGTTTTATCCACAATTATTAAAAATTAGAGGCCTGGTGCATAGATTTGTGCACCAGTGGTGTCCCTTGGCCTGGCCTGCATCCTCTTGCAATCTGGGACCCCTTGGGGAATGTTGGACTCTCAGTTTCAGCCTACAGGCTTCAGGTTACTCTTCCCACCCTCCCCCCTCCCCCCTTCCCTCTGAGATTCATCAATCTGTTCCATGTTTCCATGCCTGTGCATTGAGCATCTGCTACTGATCGAACTGTTGAATGGTCAAACACTCACTTACGCTTTTATATATATAAATAGCATTGTATCATGAGTGCTTTCCCAGGTCATTGAAAATGTGATTTTTATCATGATTTGTTTAAGTAATTCCTTATTATTGGCTATTTATGCTATTTTTACTTATTTATTTTTTGTTTTGTTTTGCTGTTAAAATAAGATAGTCTTGAATATTCTCATAGAAGTATATATCTTTGTTTGCATTTCTGAGTATTTCTTTAAGAAAATTTCCAGAAGTTGAATTTGGGATTAAAAGGTATAAATTCTTTTTTTGGGGGGAGAGGTGGTCTTGATACATATTAATAAAATATTCTATAGATATTTACATTCTCATCAGCATCTTTCATACTGCTTTTGATGACCCTGAATATTTAAAACTGTAAACATTTTGTCCTGGTATAATGGTATCATTGGGTTAATTTTAATTTAATTATTAGCAAAGTTAAAATTTCTTACGTGTTTACTGATAATTTATTTTCTTACATAAATTGTTGATTGTCTTTCTTGCTGCTTTTTATGTGACTGAGCCCAGCAGTCCAGTGGAATAATTCTTAGGGGTCAAGAAAAGATAATCTGGGACTAGAATGAGGTGGGTTTTGTTAACTGTACTAGTTTCCTCAAAATTGGATCTTTACATGTAGTTTGCACCTCAGGGCTTTCATATACATAGATAATGGGGCTTTGTGAATAGTTTTTTATTGCCTGAGATGGATCGATCACCATTTAATGATGATGGAATGGATGGGAGGGAAGTCCAACTGAGTTTCCAAGGTAGTAGTCTATGACAACAGCTATGTATTGACTTCTTACTCTGCTAATTAAATTATTTACATAAATTATCCCCAAAATTCCAAGAGGTGGTTGTATTATTATCTTCACTTGATAGGAACTAAGGCTCAGAAAAGTGGAATAACTTGCCCAAGACCTCAGAACTAGTGAGAGATGGAGCTGGAATTCAAACTAAATTCATTTTACCTCAAACCCAAACTTAATCTGGTAGTGGGCCAGCAGTAGGCTGAGCCAGAAGTGAATGCAGGCCATTTCCTGTGACAGGCTGTGCTGGTGTATTGTCATGCTATCTCCTTTGTCAGAGCTCCATGATCCAGGTGGAAGGACAGGGGATGTGTGGAGGGTCTAAGGGATGGAGGCCGTCACAGTCATTAGAAGTGGTAGTTGAGAGTAACTGGAGTCATGCAGACCATGGAGGGGAAACGCTTTGCCTGGTTAGGTGTTCTGCAGGATAATTAATGGTCTCAGGCTTTAAAGCATTCTTTCTTGTCTTTCAGAGACTCTTGGGACTCTTCCAACCTCCATGACTGTGGGGCACACAGACTTGTACGTTTGGGGGCTTAGTGCAGTCAGGTTGGGGCAACCTCATAAAGCGTGTTGGAATGAGGGTAGGGATAATTCCCCTGGAGTCATGTACAAGAACTTCCACAGAAGCAATAGTCTCTTTGATTATTTTTTTCCATAGCCAGTGAAAGGAATACTATGTTAGAGTTGAGCATGTGGTTGAACTGCTATTGAAAATATGTTAAGCCACAGAAAATATCTTGGGTTAGAGATGCAGGAATCCTCTGTCTAGTTTCTAAGCTCTTTGTAACAGCTAGTTTATCATTATACTGCGTGGGGAGTGTCTGTGTTTATGGAAGATTTGAAATATCTTTTTTTGTGGCAAGTGAAGAGCCATATGTCAGAAAGGAAAAGCAGTATGAACCAGGAATCTAAGCAAGAGATCAACCTTGCTCCGAGCAATATACTGAAAGCAGCAAAGAGTAAATCTCCTTTTGCAGATATACTTGGCATACCTCAAGACACATGTCACTTGTGTCTCCTGAATTCTTCTTTGGAATCTACTTGTTCACCACCTAACATGTGTTAGCTCTGCTCAAGGTCTGGACATGACACAGATTTACTGCTAATGCATTGAGTTGTTTAGTCTCCTAACCTTCCCACCCTATAAGAGCAACACTTGATATCTGTTAAGGGACATTTGACTTGCCAATCTAATGAGCTTGGGAAAAGACGTTTTCAATGCAAATCTTTCATTGAATTAAGTATATTTTCCTAAGTCTGTCTATTTTTATGAATATACTTAATACATCTCTTCTTAGATTCACCCTATGGAGCTTAAATTGTGCACATTTAAACTGATTTATACCCACTATGCTCCATTCCGTCCAGAGAGATTCTTAATATGTGTTGGGTAACTAACTGGATCCTGACTGGCCACGTTAACAGCCTCTCCATTTTCCAGCATTTGTATTTCTCTGCCCTCCGCTGCGCTTACTCTCTTGGAGTGGGACAGAATGACCTGCTAATAAACACCACTCTTCACCGAGACAGATTTCTCAGGAGTTGTTTTAATAAATAGCCAGCTATTACTGAGTGCTATATGTTCTACACACTGGACTAAAACTTTATGTAGATTGTCTTATTGTTTGATTGATTGATTTCAGAGAGGAAGGGAGAGGGAGAGATAGATAGAATGAAGAGAGAGAATCATTGATAGGCTGCCCCCTGCACACCCCTTACCGGGAATTGAGCCCGCAACCCAGGATAGGAATTGAACCATGACCTCCTGGTTCATAGGTCAATGCTGAACCACTGAGCCACCCCAGTTGGGCTGGATTGTCTTATTTAACCCTAATATTCCTATGAGGTTGGTTTGTTAATATTCATAGTTTATGACTAGGAATACAAGTTAGAGAGGGAAAATAATATTGCCTGTGGTGACTCATTATAAGTTTTATTGGTCAGCAAACTGCTCACCAAGGGCCAGGATTTAAACCTCTTAAGTCTCACTCCCCAGTCCTACTTTTCCCCTGCTTTCCCCCACCCCCAGAAATGGAATGGGATGGGGAGTCCATTTGAGCTTGTTGCTCTAAGGCAAATATGCAGTGGAATCACAGGGAGTATGTTTGGCAGCGGGGAAAGGTTTCCTGACTTTGGGCCCAATATTTTCCTCTCAAAGGGGATGCTGGCCAGAGGGTGTAGTGACTTGAGGGAGTGTTGCCACTGTCTGGATCTGAGAAGTCAAGGGGATCCACACTCCCTCTGGGCAGTCTATCTAGGCAGATGCTAAGCTCTTCTGGAATCACCCTCACAAATGCACCCACAATGGCGTGTAATCAGATATCTGGGCATCAGGTCCCCTCAGCCAAGTTGAAACATATAATTAAACTACTCAAGTCCACCCCTGGTCAACATGGCATCACACACATCTCTGTAAACCATACTTAATCTCCAGGTAAAGATAATCACAAGGATGTATCCCACCTATCAGATTCAACTACCCTGCATACAACTGAAAACAGCACTGATCCCTTCCCCAGAGAAGGAAGGAAAGTCCTTGAGTGATACTTTTCTCCTCAATTACTATAACTGAAACACTATGATGTAAAATTAATAGTACTTAGCCCTGTGGTGTGGCTCAGTGGTTATGTCAACCTATGAACCAGGAGATCCTGGTTCAATTCCCGATCAGGGTACATGCCCAGGTTGTAGGCTTGATCCTCAGTGTGGGGTGTGCAGGAGACAGCCAATCAATGATTCTCTCATTGATGTTTCTTTCTCTCTCTCTTCCTTTATCTCTGAAATCAATAAAAATGTATTTAAAAAAATAAAAAATAAGTAAAATTAATAGTACTGAGATACTATGATACAAAGCTGATATATCTTATGTTGTGTGACAAGGGAATAAAGGAGGAAACAAATATAAATGTGTGTGTATGTATGTGTGTGTACATGTATACATACGTTTATATGGGTCCAGAATAAATATTCTGGATACTCAACGCTTTGTGTTCGGGAAGCACCTGACATTAGCCTGTCACTGCTGTTGACTTTGGGAGTGCCTTTGAAGTGATTGGTTATTGCTTTGGATGAACATCATGGGCATAAAATTACACTCGGGCATTTCTGCATTCACTGGCTAGAGTGCCGTCTTTTGGGTTGTAGCTTTTCACTGGAGTAATGAGATGAGTTGAACCTCAGGATCTTTAAAACAGTGGAGTTAGCACTGTGGTTTCTCTAATGTGTCCTCAGCCTCCATGTTTTCTTCCTTTCTCAGTCCCTTCTGGTCTCCTCTCCTGAGGCTGTGGAAGCCAAAGGCAGAATCCCCAGGAAAGGTGCAAGGCGAGCTGCTAACATTTTAGCTTATTAAAAAAAAAATACAGTGGTACCTCGAGATACGAGTGCCCTAACATACGAGATTTTTGAGATACGAGCCGTTGAGCGAGCTATTTTTGCTTTGAAATACGAGTAACAGTTGAGATATGAGTAATCCCGTGGATTGGCCGGCTGCACACGACCCACCAGTTTACCGTGACTCCAGTGTCTCATAGTTTCCCTGCCTCAAGATTATGGAACAAATTAAACTTGTATCTCGGGGTACCACTGTATTTTGAACACATCTTCCAGAATTTCCCTTTCACTGTCTAAGTTGTCTCTTGTTAATCTTGGCCATCTTTTACTTCATGTTGTTTTCCTGAGTCACAGATATGCCTCCTGCTAGTGAATTAATTGTTATTCCAAAGCTGGAAAGTTGTTTCTTTTCCTTGAAAGAAAACTAAGATGAAAGTGTTTAACTTGTAAGTTAAACATATATACTTACCTTCCTGTTTCCCAATCTCTGTAGTCACCTGTCTTTTTCTTTATTAGTTTACCCAATTTCCTTCCTCAATAACCTTCCTCACCATTTTTGCTAGTTTTCCAGTTAATACAACACAGAATGATATTTAATCAGAATTGTATAGAATCAATTTGCTTTGGAGCTTAAGGCTGATGGAGACAGGGAAGCTGAAAGGTAGAGTGAAAATGCAGATTTCACAGGTAGCATTCTTGCATTCCATCCTCATGCTGACATTGGGTCCTCTGTGTATAAGATGGGCATTTCACCTCCCTGTGCCTTAGTGTCCTAACTGCAAAAAAGGATTCTTAACCTTTCTTATCTCTTAGGGATGCTGTGAGAATAACATGGTAGCATATTTGAAAGAGATCTGAGCACATAGCAGGAAAGACATTGTAATCTGTCTTCTATTATCTTATGTTATAAAGGGGACTAGCTAGCATAAGGAATAATTTAGGACCACGGTGGCATAAAAATAATTGCATATGCTTATTTGACCTGTCCCTTACTCTCCCTTACAAGTGCCTATTCTATTAATGTCTCTCCTGGTGCGGGTAGATAGTGTGGAAACACTCCTAGACTGGTTGGCATGGAAACTAATCCTGGAGCATGCAGGCAGTCCTTGGACCCAGCTGTGTGGCAGGTGTGACAAACACCCCTTCCCCTGAAAATAAAAAAATCACTGTGGAACTGAGGAATGTCTCATTCGACTAGAACTAAAAAAATAGAAAATAAGTGACTTGTAAACATATGCCATTTTCCTTTCTTTTATTAAAACAATCACTAACATTCTTTATGACAAAATGGACTTGAAACTGGTCTCTCTTGGCACATCATAATCTGCCTTATGACATTACCAATTTAAAGAAAGACTAGTCCTGGCCAGTGTGGCTCAATAGTAGAGCGTCGGCCCGCACACCAAAGGGTTGCAGGTCTGATTCCTAGTCAAGGACATGTACCTGGGTTGCAGGTTCAATCCCTAGTCTGGTCGGGCTGTGTGCAGAGACAGCCAATACATGTGTCGTTCTCACACAGAAATCAATCTCTCTCTCTCTCTCTCTCTTTCTCTCTCTCTCTCTCTCTCTTTCTCTCTCTCTCTCCCTTGATCCCCCTCTCTAAAAAAAAAATCAAAATCAATGGAAAAAATGTCCTCAGGTTAGGATTAACAAACAAACAAACAAAAAATGAAGAAGAAGGAAGACTAATCAGGGCTTAATATCTACTGTGATAGATACTATTAGAGATGTCAGCCTATACCAGAACCTTGCTCTGGAGACTCCCTCTTGAGCCACCCTGGCTGCATTAGAATTGAAGACCCAATCCAAGTGGACACCAGGTTATCACTCTCTGGAAATGGGAATTAGAAATGATGATTTAACAAAATTATTTAACAGATACATATTGAGCAACTTCCAAAGAATGCAATTCTTGCATGGGAGAGAGATGGCGTGGGACAAATGTGGGTTTGCTACTATTCTCAAACAGCTGTGAAAAACAGGTAGCAAAAGGCAACACATCTAGACCTGAGTTCCAGCACTGCCTCTGGCATGACCAGCTGTGTGGCCTCCACAAGCTCCAGTGCTTCTGAGCCTTTGTTTCACTGAACTAAGTTAATGAGTCCACTGCCTCCAGTCTTATTGAAATATAATTGAGTAAGTTTAAGGTGTACATCACATTGACTTGATGCATTTATATATTGCAAAATGATTACCACCATAGCATTAGTTCATACCTCTGTCACATTACACAATAACCAGGTCTTTATTTGTGGTGAGAACTTTTAAGATCTACACTTTTAGCAACACTCAAGTATCCAATACAGTACTATTATCCATAATCACCTTACTGTACATTAGATCCCAGAACTTGTTAATGTTATAATTGGAAGTGTATACCCTTTGACCAATATCTCCCCATGGAAATGATTATATTAATTCAGTCTGGACTATTTGCTTAAACTATGCTATGCCCAGGAAGTATGCCAAAATTAGTTTGGTGGGGTTTAATGTTAAATGTACAAGTTTATATCCCCTACTCATTTGTGAACTTGTCAGTAGCAAGAATTTGATTTTATTCCTCTGCTTTCATCTGAACCCACCAGATTGTGATCTTTGGCACAAGCACCAAGAGCTGTGAAAGTTATGAACTGTTTTGGGGGTACAATCATTTCTCCTGAAAACCTGGGGCCTCCAGATTGCACAGGGAAGTCATAAGAGTTGTGAAGAAATGGAGTTTAAGTGAGGGCGGTGATTAGTAATTATAGTAGAATCCTAGCAGGAAACAGTTTGCGCACTTATTGCATAGCTTGAGAATTTAATAAAGGGACTGTTTACAAAGGATATAGTGTGGGGAAGCCATGGGATAGTGTAATGCCCTGTAGGTAATGAGTGTTGTTCACACAGTCATGCCTGAATGGGGAGGGACAGGGAGCGCTTCTGGGAACCAGGAGAGGATGAGAAACCAGAGCTTCAGGGCAGAAAAGAGAACTCTGTGGAGACTGGACCACCAAACAGGAGTGTGAAGCTACCCTGTGATAGCACTGGCAGGGACCTGGGAAATGAATATCTACCTGACCTTGATCTCTGGAGTCTCCTTATTCATCTCCTTCTATTGTTCTCCACTGGCCCAACCCAACTGGAAGCCAGAGGACAAGAGAGCCCAGGAATGCTCTCCAGACACCGGAGCAGAGTGGACAAGTGAGGGGTAGATCAGGGGCGAATGGGAGGTCTGCAAGTCAGTGGGCCCCTTTCCTATCATTAGAAGGTAGCTCTCATCTCCTGTGACCTAGACATTTTCCGTAACATCACCTCTCACCAGGTCTGATCACGTGACTTCCAGCTGGCTCTGTCCTATCTGGGCCTAGTTTTCTGCCTCCCCCTATTTGCACCCTGAACCCTTAGACTGGCAGTGTTTCTTCATGCCTTTTGATTTATAGGTACTGTATCCTCTGCCAAGAATGCTCCTTATAGCCCTTGATCACCTGTCAAACTTCTGTTCATCTTTCATAAACTAAAGTTCACTTTCTGCAGTTTCCTATCCATTCCTGCAGGGCTGGGCACACTCTTTATTGTCCCTCAGGCCATCCTCGCCTTCCTCTGGCCACACGGCACAGAGCACTGTTAACACTGGTGCTTGCCCCTGTTCCTGTGACAGTTGCACTCCATTTGGTATCCTTAGCACTTAGTGCCTGGCATGGACCTGACGCTCGGCACATGCTTGATAAATGAACAGTTTTCCTGCTTTCAATCACGCCCATCTCCCATTCGCCTTCCACATTTCCGTACTCCTCACCCCACAGAGGAATCAAAACACAAACACATTATGATCCTCCCACTGCGAGTCTAGAATGGTGTCTCAGAATGCTTCTGAGCACAGAATGATGCGTAACCTCTCCAACCTGTCTACCTTTCAGTGTCATCTACCATTCCCTCCCCCCTGGCTACCTTCCTGCACCCTTGTCCCTATTCCAAATCCTGTGGGACTGCACGCAGCTCTCTAGCAAGCCATAGTTTCCCATGTTTTGTCACATTTGCATCTGTTCCTCCTTCTGCTGGGAATGCCTCCTCCACGTCCCAACACTCTCTGTCATCTTTGGCCTCCCCATCTTCCCTCCTCCCCCTGCTCCTCTCCACCAGGTTAGTTGGCAAAGTCATATTTTTGAAACACTTACCTGATACAGCATTTCCTCTGTGAAATTTGCCTTGAATGCTCTCCCTTGCAATGCAAAGTTAAGTGTTGTGTTTTTTTTTTTTACCTTTATGAAATTCCTGACACACTGTGTTGAAATGGCTTGTTTAGGTATGTGTCACCATTGTCTTCGTTCTGTCCAGAATCTAACACAGAGCCTGCCACATACTGCCTAATCATTGTATCTTAAACAAGTATCTGAATAAATGAATCACACCTGAGACCCAGGTTCTCTGCATGGTCCTCTTGGGTGACTTCTACACAGCATGTGAGGTCCTGCTTGTTTGTATGGCACATGGCCAGTGGGATGTAAGTAGACATGTATGAACTAGAAAGCAGTGACCTTGAAGGGAAAGGGAATGCATTTCTTCATTCCTCCCTCCTTCCTGCTGGCTCTGTTGTGGATGTGTGGGTTGCAATGCCAACAGCCATCTTGGAGCATGAGTTGGAAGGCACAGATGGTGGAACAACATATTGGGGTTTCTAATGATTGTGGGGATGCCATATCAGCCCTGGAAGATCTATGTAGATTTTTAAATGAGAGGTAAATCAAACTCCTTGTTTAAGCCATTATTACTTTTGGGGGGTTTCTGCTATTTGAAACCAAACCCAATCTTATAACTAATACATCTACCAAATCACTTCTACTGGCTCAGAGTCAACCATCATGAAAAAAAAAAAAAGGCAAATCACACCTCACTTTTCTGGACTTACCATTCTTGCTCCATTTTCTGACTTTTCAAATCAGCTCTCAGAAAAACCTAGGAAAGGGCCCACATTTAGATAAGCAGGAACATCGCTTTTTTTTGTAAGCAGACTTGGCTTTACTGCGACGGCTGACTTTGTTGACAGAGTTTGTGCCTCTGCATTACAGACACACTCGGCAGAGGTAGGTCTGTGCAGTCCAAGAGGTTTTCTTCTGTTCTCAGTGGGGGATGCTGCCTCCCCTGTCAGGGGAGAGACTAATTCCCTTTGTCTGTTTATCTCGGTATATTTCACGCTCCTTAGTCAGTGTCCACAGCTCCTTCTCCAGCACCCCTTGACCTGACTCTGACATAGGCCTCCAATGCATTGTAGCCCCTTGTTCTCACTTTTCAGTATTATTATTGTTGTTGTTGTTGTTGTTGTTGTTGTTATTGTCTTGGTTCACTTCCCAACAGGCAGAGGAGGGGCAGCTGTTCTGGGAAAGAGAATCATTATCTACCTCTTCTGGCAAAGTTCAGCTTGCTCTGTGACTTGGGATTTTTTTGTATTAGAAAACAAACTAGGGAGATTTTTTTTTTAATTAGGTGGATTTTTCATGGTGGAGTTTTCCACAAGGAGTCAGCAGCCCCTGGTTATGTTCTGCACCTATCAAAAGATGGAGTTGTACTAGTAAAGCTGATGCGTATGTAATCTCTTTTCAGGTTTCCATGGCAACAGAAGCAGCAATTCAGTAAGTAGTGTTTTTTCATTCTTTCTTTAAGACCTTCAGTCTATAAAATTGTTTGGGTAGCAGGAGCAGTTCTTTCTTAAAATACAATATATACATTTAGATTAATTCTAATGAGACAGGCGTGAGGCTAAGTAGAGTCCCAAGATGTGAGTCCAATAAGGCAGTGGTTCTGCCACTAACAGGCAGGATGACCCTGGGCAAGTCTCAATTACCCTCTGTAAGCCCCAATTTTCTCACCGATAGCATTGGAACAAAGATAACCCACACTGCAGGGTTGTGGGGAGTCTAAATAAAAGGATGTGCGCAAATTGCCTAGCACAACCTGTGGCTTGTGGCAACTGTTGGTCATTGTTCTGAATGAATGTTCAGCCGACCGTGATACAGTGTTGGCTGGTGAGCCTTCAATAGGAACATAACCAGCATGCTGCTGTTTTCATAGCAGCCAGTTCTATAGAGATGTCTCTTCTGTCATTCCCGATTTCAGCAATTTGTGTTTTCAATCTTTTTTCTTAGTAGGGGTTTAAGTAAGTGTAGTCTTTATAGTTAAAGTATCATTTGTAAACAACATATATTTGGGTTTTGTTTTTTATCCAGTAAGATAAGCTTTGTCCTGGAGTGTTTAGTCTATTTATGTTTAGTACAATTATTGATATGGTTGAGTATGTCTGTTTGCTCCTCTGTTCCTCATCCCTTTTTTCCTGCCTTATTTTGAATTAATAAAATATTACTTCGTATTGCATGCTATCTCTTCTATTGGATTTTTATCTACAACTTTTTGTTTTTTTATTTTTTGAGTCATGCTCTAGAGATTACAATATTCACCCTTATTCCATTTACCTTCCTTCTTACCTTTGTGCTATTGATGCTACACATTTCACCTCTGCATATGTGAAATTATTACAGTGTAAAACAATGTTACATTGTTATTATTTTGCTTTACATAGTCAATTATCTTTTAAAGAATTTAATTAAAAATAGTCTTTTATATGTGGCCACATATTTCCTATATTTGATATGTTATATTCCTTCCTGTAAATCTGGCATCATTTCTTTCTGTCCTGAACAACTTCATTTAGCATTTCTTTCTTATCTTATGGGTCTACTAGCAACATCATTGTCAGTTTTTTGTTGTTGATTTTTAATTTGAGATGTCTGTTGGATAAGTAGTAGTATTTCACTGTGGTTTCAATTTGCATTTCCCCGATGACTAATGATGTTTAGCACCTTCTCACATGCTTGTCATTTTTGTTTCATCTTTGCTAAAGTGTGTGTTCAGAGCTTTTGTCTGTTTTTAAAATTCTTGAGTTCTAAGATTTCTTTATTTATTTAGTATAACCAGAGGCCTTTCATCGGGTTTATGTTTTGCAAATATTTTCTCCCAGTCTTTGGTGTGACTTTTCAATTTCTTGCTAGTGATTTTCAAGGAGAAAATTATTTACAATTTGATGAAGTTTAATATAGAATTTTTTTTCTTTTATGGTCCAGGCTTCCTTTTTATCATAAAAACTCTTTGCCTAAATTAAAGTTAAATTTTTTTCTCCTATTATTTTCTTTACAACCGTTTAGAGATTTAGTTACAACACTTACACCTATGATCCATTTCTAGTTAATTTTGATATATTGAAAAATGTATATAATTTTTCCAATCAATTGTGCTAGTCAATTGTTAAAAGGGTTATCCTCTCACTATTGAATTATTTTGGCCCCTGGTCAAAATCATAATATCTAATTTTTTTCTTTACTGTCTCATGTGTGCTTTCTTCTCTTTCTCCCAAACCTTACTTCTCTAGCCATTTATTTATTTCCTCATCCATCCACTTCCCTGTCACCTCTCTTGATCTATAAAAACTTTGTCCTCATAGCAGAATGCTTTCGTAGACAGAAAACACTTAACCTTGTTATATTTCCATAACCAGTAGAGGGAATTTAAATTGTGACATCTAATTTCTATCATTTGTTAAAAAAAAAATTCAGACATTTTGCTTGAGATGGTTGCTTAAGCCCCAATGTAATAGTTTTCCCAATAAGATTCAGCAAGCAATTTTTTAAAAATAAAGATATCAGGCTGTGACTTAAAATGTAAATATATAATAGCCAAGACTATTTTTATTTGATGCAAAATAACGTTAATTGAATTTATAGTTAAAGAGTGACATGTGTGGGAGAGTCCATGCAAAACTGATATAAGAATTACCTTTTGGAAAAATATTCCTTCTGAAACAGTGTGGAAAATTACTGTGACAATCTTTCTGACAATTTGAAGAGCCATTATTAGAAAAAAAAGCTATATTTCACTATTATGATGCTTTATTACCTATATTTACAGTATTAGTATAAATTTTAAATATCAAAAGGTAGAGAAGGAAAGAAGCCATCTGGAGTTGTCCTTGTACGTGTGTATTTCTGTTAGAGTCAAGATTTCTACTTGTACTTTAGTTAAATCTTTAGTGCTCATTCAAAGGTTTTCTGTTTGTAAGATGATTAATACGATAATATTGTATATCACCATTTATTTTCAGGGGGATTTATAATTTGAAAAACACTTTCAAACCCTTTATCTTATTTGACCTTCCTAACATTCATTTGACAGATGTTTGTTGACTGTTCATACTGTGTTGGGACCAAACAATGGTGAAAGAGATGGTTTTACGTTTTATCTTTTTGCTGGTTTATCCAAATTTATATCTCCAGCCTCTATATCTCCCCTAGAACTTTGGAGTCAGTATACCTAACATATTGAGCATTTCCACTTGGATTTCTAACAAACAGGCTTCCAAAAATTAACTAATATGTCTACCACCAAGTGCCTCATCCCTGCTTCCACCCATCTCATATTAACCTTCTCCCCTAAGCTCCCATCTCTGTTCTAGTTGTTGAAGTAAAAACCTGGGGGTCATTCTTGATTCCTCTCCCTCTCCCCCAATTAAACTGTCAGGAAATCCTGTACCTTAAAAAATATATCTGGAATCAAAGCCCTTCTCACCACTGCTACCACCTCTTCAGAGAACCTTTGCTTCTTGTCTGGATCATTGCTATAAGCTTCACAGGCTACATTGCCACCCCTCAAGCCCTCCTCCACACAACTGCCATGGTGAGCCTCATAAAACGGCAGCCACGCCTTCACCCCAAACCAGCCATCTTCCCACCTCACCCAGAATACAATAAAAAGTCCTGCCCTAACCGGATAGAGCGTTGGCCTGAGGAATGAAGGGTCCTGGGTTCGATTCCGGTCAGGGGCATGTACCTTGGTTGTGGGTACATCCCCAGTAGAGGGTGTGTAGGAGGCAGCAGATCGATATTTCTAACTCTCTATCCCTCTCCCTTCCTCTCTGTAAAATCAAATCAATAAAATATATATTTTTAAAAGGTCCTTACCGTGAATTACATATTCCTGCATGATCTGGGCTCCGTTTTCATCTCCTTGCCCTGTGCCCCTCACCCACTCCCCTGCAGCCACACTGGTCCTGCTACTGTTGGTACCACCAGGAAGGCTCTTTGTCCTTTTGAGCTCCCACCTTCTGAAACAAATCAGCTCTGGTAGTCACAGGTCTTTCTCCTTCACTTTCTCCAACTCTCGGTAAAAGCTGACTCAGATATTGTTGACCCACCCGTAAAGCTATACGCCCCACAACGATCCATTCTATCCCTCTAGCCGACCCTGTTCTTCCAAGCACCTGTCACCGGATATGCTATACATTATTTTGTTCAAGGCCTGACTCCTCTATTAGAAAACAGGATCTTAATTGCCTTGCTTTAGAATGTACCCTCAGTGCACTGAACAGCGTCTGGCATCCAGAAGCCACTAAACAGTTGTTGAAGGAATCCGCAAAGACAAAAGGTCCTTACCCTCATAGTCCTTACACTGTCATGAGTGGACACAGGCCAGGAACAAAAAAAGCAGACTATGGGGAAGGAATTGGAACTAGGTGATGTGATATTAAAACCAGAACCGGAATAACAATAAGAATCCAGAATTATTCTCGAAGCAGAATTATTTTTTCACTTTATGAATCAGGAAAACTGAGGGCAAGAGAGGCTGTGTGACTCTTTGCATCTGTTGAATGGTAGATGTGAGTTTATGATCCCAAACTCTGACCACGATTGGTTATCCTTCCTGTTAAACTTCAAAGCCTTTCACAATTAGAATGGCTAAATGCAACACTAATTAAAATGAGAATGCAGCTCATTTCTCTGCTAACTTGAGAGTATCGCCACCCAGGCTAGGCAGGTTGGCAGCTGGCCACATGGAGACAGTTGGAAAATACATTTACTTATTTTTTTTTCTATTTCATTTTATGTTTAACCTTTGCATTTAAGACTAGTGAGTGTGCAGCTCAGGCCTAAAAAAAAAAAGTGGCTGCTTGTTTTCACTCAGACAGCCAGTTCTTAAAGGCAGTTCTCTCCATTCCACTAGCCCATCCCTGCAGAGTGACCTCCTTTGGCTGCACCGGGCTGAGGTTGTCTTCATGTTTCTGGAATGCCGCAAGGTTTCTTTCTTAAATGGTCAAGTCGTGCTGGCTGTTTGCAAGTCTTCAGAGCTCTCTGGGGCTTTTCTTTAATCAGAGCCCCAGTGAGAACGAATCCTCCTGGTGTCGGCCCTGCTTCCTGCAGCAGATGGTAATCCTGCCTCAGAGACACCCAGCCTTCCTTTTGCTTTGCTAATAGCCCGTGAACCTTTGGGAAAGCTTGATTGATAACATCTTTGGAGAACACGTGAAAGAAAAACTTACTGAGATGACTGGCTCTGGTAATGGCTTGAGGCCTAGTTTGGAATGTGCCCAAAGGCACAAACTTTGATGAGCAGAAGCAAAAAAAAATCCAAGCGTTTGCTGATCCCAGTGCTTAGTAATTCACCACCTCACTATCTCATGCTTTCTTTCTCTAGCATTCATTTTTATGTACATGAATTAACTAATTTCTAGGCTCATTTCCAAGGATGGGATGTAGAAAAGCAGTTGGGAGGGAATAAGGCAAAGAATGCACAATTCCTACAGTAAGAAAGGGGCTTCAGAATGAACACTCACAAAAGGACATTCTCCTCTTTCCCTTTTTCATTCTATATTTGGGGAGGAAGAGGTTCAAAGAATAAGAAAGAATGACTATTGATGCTAATAAAACTATGTTGTTTAAGTTTATGTTGAAACTAGAGAAAAGAGATCAATAAAAGCCTATGAGCAACAGAGATAAACATATTAGAGCCAGGGGAACAGAAAATGGTTAGAAAGCCCAGCTGAAAGTGTCCCTATGCACAAAGGAAAGAACCGCGGGGGCACACTCAGAGTCTCAAAGTCTGTGATACTAGTGAAAAAAGAAAATAGAACAGGGTATAAAAATGTGTGTGTGTGTGTGTGTGTGTGTTTACGGGGAGGACCACATTATGAAACTGCAGAGCAAGTATATGCACCTTGAATTGGCCTTTCTGGGGTAGGTGGGGCTGCAGATGAGCCTTGGGCATGCTGGAAATAATGGGACTATATGTGCTAGATGGAAATAATTTTGTGAAAGTACATGATTAGTACATACAATTAGAGTTTGGAATAAAACATGATTGCTGTTTTCATATGTAGGATTAGGTTATAATTAAATGGCAACAAGTGGTGCAGGTAAACTGTTTTCCTGGCTTGGGTGAAAGATAGCAGTGAGCACCGGTAGACCTGGCACAGTGCGCAAGCCCTGTCTGCGGGCTTTTGTTCCAGGAAATCCTAGCATCTCGAAGGGAAGCGAATGCTGTTGGGTAAGAATGCAGGTAAGGAAATGGCCAGGATCCTGGCTTTGAATCATCCCAGGCGAGGCCTTTACAGTTTAGGGAAAAGCATAAGCATCCATGGCTAGTTTGAGATCATTTTTAGAAGAGGATTATGCTGTCAGTGCCAGACTGGGCATTATTGAAAGCAGTTTTCCCCACGAGAGCTGTTTCCATTGGCATATAGACTTGAACAGGGAAACACTGTTCATTTATATTCCCTACCAGCTAACGATATTCTGAAAACTGGTCTTTTTTTTTTTCCTTGCTGTCTTTATTTCTTTTGCTTGAAGCTAAGGAGTAATTGGTTGACTGCTCCTCATTAAATGTTAACTCTTTTTTTATTAACCTAAGTAACTTGGGTCTCAGGGTGTGAGAATGAGAATTTGACATCCACAACAGGTAGATTTTGAGTTCACATTTGGTGTTTGATGATTTTATTAAACCAAGAAAAGGACCAAGGAAGGAGAACTGGTTTGGGGAACAGACATCTTGAGTTAGAGGTACCCAGGGAACATCCCAATTGCAGTGTCCAGCTTCCTGTGCTCTCTATTCATCCTAGGGTATTTCATCCACTTCTATGGCTTGGTTTTAACACCCATATAGGCTGATAACTCCTAAATTTCTATCCCTGATCCAGTCCTATTTCTTGAGTTCTAGATATACATATAACCATCTCCTGGACACTGCAGTTTGTATGAGTGGAGGCAGAAGATCTCAAAAAGATAAGAAGAATAAGAAGAAACCAGAGATATAGTAGGAAAGGCAGGAGAGCTAGTATCAGGAAAGTTAAAAGAGAAGTTTCAAGATGTAGGGACAGATGATAGTGTAAGTGCTGCAAAGACATTAAGCAATAAACCTGGGGGAGTGGAAAAAGAAACTTCAAATGGGTGATATTTCAAAGTGATAAATGGGATCAAAGTGCCAGATCCAACAGAATACCTAACCTTTTAAGATGACTCAAGCCAGTGTGATCCTTCCCAACAAAATGAGATGGATCCAGTCTATATACATCTCACCAGCATCTCCTGTGCCTGTCTATTTTCCAGCTCCTGCTTTCGGGCTGCTGATTAAAGCTCCTGCTGTTTTTCTCTTTGGACTCCCGGTCGTGATTGACCTCTGTTTTCCATGGCAGTACCAGTCACACCTTCCAAACTGTTTACTGAGACCTCTCTGAATCTCCCTGGTTACCGCTTCCTTCGGCAGGAGAGAAAATGGGTCCATCAACTAACATGTTTGGTGGAGCTTCAGGAACCAGCTAGGATTTGATGCTGCACAAGAACAGGTATTCTAGACTAGAGAGTGCTATCCCATAGCTCTTGTTTCCTGTTAGGCAGAGGGACACATGGGACACGAAGGGACAAATGCACCCAATGTGCTGCTACCATGTAATGCTGGCCCAGCCGGGAATCTCACCAATCTCCCGCAGTGTGTGGGTTTGGAGGAGAGGAGTGGATTCAAAGGAACCGATTCAAAAACAGCAAGTGGGACATGGCTATAAAAGAACACATTAGGAATGACCTCAGAATTTAGACATCTGCCCAAACATTATTCCCAGCTCTAGGCGTGTCCTCCTCGGTAAGGAGGATTCTGTTCCAGCGTTGCACTTATTACTCTGAATGCTTTTGTCCTTCTATATTAGTTTTATATTGCTGCAAAACAAATTACCACAAACTTTGTGGCCTGAAAGCAACACCCATTTATTAGCTCACCATTTTGTAGGTCAGAAGCCGCTGTGGGCTTGGCTGGGTATCAGGAGGCACTGGGGGAAGAACTGGGTTCCAAGTTCATCCGGGCTTTTGGAGAAACTGGTTCAATGCTGGCTGCCAGGTGCGGCTGCATTCCTCCCTCATCACATGACCTTTCATCTTCACATGAGCCATGGCGTGTTCAGTTATTCTTCTGTTGGGAATCTCTCTGACTTCTGCCACCAGCCAGAGAAACATTTTTGCTTTTAAAGGGATCATATAATTACACCTGGCCCACCCAAGTGTTCTCCATTTTAAGGTCAAATGATTAATAACCTTAATTACATCTGCAGATTCTCTATTGCCATGCAACGTGACATAGTGCAGAAGGGGCGTCCCATTGTATTCATAGGGGAGGAAATTACACAGAGGTGAGGGTCTTTCGGTGTCATTCTTAGAATTCTGCCTCCCACACTTTCACAGCCTTCCCTCTTTTACGTGACAGCAGTAGTGCCAAATTTTAAAGAGTGTATCTGCCCTTTTGGACACAACCAAAAGTCATCTGGGAAAATTGATTTGTTATTTAAAAATGGGTTTGAATATAAAGCAATATGAATGTTTCCCTTGCCTGACCCACAAACAAGGTTTGAAAGTAACTTCAACATGGACGTCTTCTTAGTGGCACCGTTAGTTATGCTACTGGAGAGGGAATGATTTTTATGGGAACTGGTGGTTGAAAAAAAGGGAGGGATCTGAATGGAAGCACAATGCATAAGTATATGAAGCCCACAATTCCCTCCCCAGTTTTTGATAGACTAGTCTCCCGGGTCCAGCATTTATTCACTCGCAATGGAATTTGTGTCTTAATTTCCCCTTCCCTCCCACCTGCCAGTGACACTGGGCCAGAGGAGTGAAATTCCTGTCCAGCTCAGCAATTCGGAAGAGAGGAAAGCCTCCTGGGCGCTGTCTGGGGAGACAGGGAGAGGCAGGCCTTTGCGTTTCTGTGGAGTTTGGACAGCCCGTGCATCTATTGCAGGTGGGTGGTCTAAATGATCTGCAGACAGTCTAACTCCTTGGGGTCCCGGGTCCTGGAATGTGCCTAAGATTTCAAAATCAACTCGGTTCTGGATGGATTTCTGGAGGCAAAACCTCAGAACCAAAAATAATCTCATTAAAAGGAGCAGAGGCAGCTGAAGCTGAGGTCCCAGAGGGAGCGGTTTCTCCTCAGACCTCCTGTATTTGACTTTCATCAGCCCATAATTAGATAGATGGATGGATGGATGGATGGATGGATAGATAGATAGATAGATAGATAAGCAAGCCTGCGTGTTTTTTTATACTTTTTATTGATTTAAGAGAGGAAGGGAGAGAGAGAGAGAGAGGGAAACATCAATGATAAGAGACAATCATTGATCAGCTGCCTCTTACACACCCCACACTGGCGGTCAAGCCCGCAACCCAGGCATGTGCCCTGACCAGGAATCAACCCACAACCTTCTGGCTCATAGGCCAGTGCTCAACCACTGAGCCACACCAGCCGAACAAGCCTGCATATTTTAACCAGTGTGGAAAAAAACATCTTCCTAAGGCTCTCCGCTCCCTGCTCTCTGGCTTTGTAATGCTCTATAGTGACAGGGAGGGGAGGCTATGGGGAAAAGAGAAGAGTGGCCTCCCCTCACCAGCCCTATAAGATAAAGTAATAAAGATCAATTTAGGAGAAAAACACGGGACCTCAGGCTCAGTGTTACATAAATATGTCAGATTCCACAATAAAAAGGGAGAAACAGGCCATATCTGTCAGAAATGAAGACCATCTCAAAGAATGAGGTGATGCAACCCCCATAATAATGGCAACATTTCTTAACTTGGAAAAGTTAGACCTTGTAAGACATGTGTTTGGTGGAGAAAGGAAGAATCACTACCTGGTTCAAAAGATGAAAGCTCCTTCAAGAACCTGGCTGGATATAATAATGGGAATACCCTTAAAATGTATATATAATCATTTTTTAGATGGTTCACTCTTCCTGCCTGACTGATATTTCCTCTCCACTATCAGACACCATATGTAAACATTTTGTATTTTAATTTCATCAGTGTGTTGGCCCTAAAATATTTGGTACTTTCTTTCCAGAAAGAATATTAATTAAATTAAATATTTAATACAATTATTTAAATATTAAACTTACTAAACTCTTCCTCTTGGCATTTTTTCCTTTCCTTTTTTTTTCTGACCCAAATTTTTAAATGTAAGATGTTTCCCTTTTTCTTATTATCAGAACTTAAGTAACTCAGTGGGTGGAGAACTTGATTTGGGATGTCTTTGAAACATAGGAGTTAGAACTTAATTTACCATATATTTAAAAATTACTTTCAAAATCCTTTGTGACCTGAAAATTTAGTTGTCAACAAGAAATGAGGAGAAGAAATAATTTAGTAATGTAAACATTGAGAAATGGACTTCCAACTTAGAAATACCTATTTACAACTATTAACCCTGCCTTTTATTATCTGTGTATCCTTAGGCATTCTGAGCCTTTCCTCACCTATAATTTGCATGTAATAAAAGTAAATACAAACTATAATAGTACGTGGAACTAGAACATAGTAACACTCAAATATTTGTTATTGGTATTAATGTCCCCACTCTGAAAACTTCAAGCATAATTATTTTAAGGTTGGTTTTTAAAAACTTGATGATTTACAAAAAAAAAAAAATCCCACAAACAAAACAAAATGCCCCCAAAACTGGAATATTAAACTCTATTATATGAAGCTTCTTCTCTATCACATTAACCTCAACCCTGAACTTGAACTTTTGCCTCAAGAGTTTAGAAAGAATTTCATCCTCTATTGCCCTTGCAAATATTCCCTTCACCCACTTCCATTTCTTGCTATAAACCACCCACTCGTTCGTCAACAAAACATTGACAGTCTTCTCTGTTTGTCTTGGCTGATTGATTTTCCTGAGAGCTATTAGAGGCCTTAGCCTTCACCTGTCCTAATTGGGTTATTTGGTTTGTAATGGCCTGGAATGCTCTTAAGAGGTTAAGTTAGAACCCAAGCCTTGCCCATAAATGATCCTGCTAGTTACAATGTCTTGCCTTGATATATAATCCTAGCAAATAGGAATTGATAAAAAGGGCAGTAAATGCCTTTCTCTTTGGGTATAGAAATTCATTGCCTCAATTCAGGAAGCTGAAAGAAAAAGGGACAACTTTTTTGTGTATGTTTTACAGGTATAATGTGTAGGTGATTATGTGGAACACTGGGAAAATGGAGTATGGTTTTTTGATGGCAAGTCTGTTTTTATATAAAAGAGTATTCTTGGATATGCTAGAACAGGGATTGGCAAATTATAATCCATGGGCCAAAATGATCCTCTGCCCGGTTTGTAAAACTATGACTGCTTTGTGCTACCACAGTTGGGTTAAGTAGTTGAAACACAGACCCTGTGGCCCAACAAGCCCGAGATATTTGCTCAACTGTGCTACCTTGTGCGTCTCAAGTAAGATGAAGCTCCTGCAGAATTTCTGTTGGTTTGCCTGCGGTGTGTCTGGCTCATCTGGTAAGAACATAGCAGTCAGATACAACTTCCTGGGACAGTCTTGTCCAATGTTATTTTCCTATTACACTCATAGTTCCTCATATACATGAGGAAACCTATACCGATTTGATAATATGTTTTGTTGTTCAGTTGAAATAATTTAGCCCCAGGGGCATGGATGCCAGGGCTGGTGAAGAGCACAGAAAAACAGAAGTTGGCAGAGGCTCCAGTGATCACTGTGTTGAATCAGTGCGATCGTTATTAGTCCTGAGGCTTTCTTGGTATTTAGAAAATGTCTGCTTATTGCAATTTAGCTCTTCATGGTAGAGCATAAGTGAGGATTTTCGCTTTCTGCAGCCACAGAGAAAGCGAGGGCTTTAAATCAGTGCATGATCCTCCAGTCTCCCTGCTCATCCATGCCTCAGGCTAGGGAAACATTTGCAAGAATTAATCTGCAGGAAAACCTAGAGACTCTTGACATGAATAGGTCCTAAAATGTTATTGTACAAGATAACTTGGTTAGAGGTCGCTTTGAGAAAGTGCTTTATATTTGTTCCCTAGCATTTTTTTTTTTATTAATTGTGGGATTTATGGTGTTGAGGAAAGGAAAGTCTGTTAAAGTAAACCAGATGGCCAAAGAAGAAAAGCAGAGGAGGGGTCCAAGATGGCAGCAGATCAGATGCAGTGAGAAAGACTGAGTGAGTGAGAGAGCGAAAGTGGAGTGTGTGGATGTGTGGGGCGTGTGTGTGTGTGTGTGTGTGTGTGTGTGTGTGTGTATGAAGGACAGTTATATTCCATAGGATTGTTGGAGACTGGTGGACCATGCACTGATTTAAAGCCCTACTACTGCTGAATTCTCTCCCAGGATGGCTGATCTGCCACAGAGACCATGCCATCTTGAAGGGGAGAGCAGCTGTGGCTGAGAACCCACCTTCACCTGGGGAGACCTGGGACACCACCTGGGATCCTACAGTCACACTGGGCTGCCACGGCTGAGAACTCACAAACACTGAGACTGCAGCCTCCTGGCTGCAAGCTCCTAAAAAGTTTTTCGGGGGGGAAGCGAAACGGTGGCCGAATAGATGGATGCATCCAGCACCTTCTCACGGAGCAGATAGAAGAAACAGCTGAATTGAATAACATCCACCCGGAATTGGTGAAGTAAACACAGCTGGAAAGGCAGGCCGTGGACAGAAAGGTCAGGGCTAGTCAGGAAACCAGTGGGATCAGGGATTTAGGCTGGAGAAAGAAACTTGTACAGCCTGGACTATGCTGAACCAACACCATATCCTTTAAGGACAAGGTTAGCACTGGAATGTGGAATGGGGTCCACCGGGCTGCTGGCAGTGGGGGACTCTAGACCTAAGCCCACAACCATGGGAGGCTGCGCCCAGGAAGGCAGCCTGAAGTTCTGCACTAGCTGCACAGTGCTTCGGGGAGAGAGACGTGCAGCAGTGCGGTTGCTCTGTCTTTATAATCTCCCTGCTTTTACTCGCTAAACCAGGAGGTTTTAATCACGTGCTGCGGTGCAGGGGAAGGTGGTTTTGCGGAAACTGGGGAAGACAATAGGGGAAGGCAATCAGGAGGCCAGCTCTGGGATAGTCCTATCCCTCCAACCCTAAACAGACATTTTTCTCCTGGAGACCAGGCCCCTCCTAGCAGTGCAGCCGCACCCAGCCTTGAGTTAGGCAGGGAAAGGAGGATTTGAAATACTTCCAGGGAGTCCTTGGGGACTGGGTTGAGGGGCCATTTGGTCTTGGAAACTAATACAAAAACAAGGCAGTGTCAGAAATAGATGTCTGTGTAAATACAACTGCAAGCAGGTAGACAAACAAAGCAGGCAGAGTAGTCCCTCCTGGCTGACACCAAGGCTGTGGTGTCCGACACATAGGAGCTGAAGATGGCTGGGAGCTTCAACATAGCACTAATTATCTTATAAGAAGCTGAGATGTGGCAGGTA